>BRDA01012162.1:0-27322 GCA_036984385.1 Crenuchus spilurus
ACCTGACACTAGGACCTGTGCTCATAGGGTTTCTCAGACTAGAACTTTAACTAGAGGAATTACATCCTATATCAGCACTAATGGTCTGAAAAACTACTTTCAAGTTTGATTTATTATTGTTAATTTAGTTCTTAATGATAAATAGATCAAAAGTTCCAAAATATTAATTCAGGCCTCATATGATAAATTACATAAATTATCTATTAGTATGCTTTTCTGAGCATATAGTGGATATATTCAGGATTTTAATGACACTGAACAACTGCATAATTACATAATTCATAAAAGTACATGATTAGTCCTGTTTAACAGTATGTGAAACATTTAATAGAAATAACTGTACTTCTACATTTCCCTTATACAGTGGAACTTTGATTTTCATCATTAATCTGCTCTAAAGTTCCTGACCATAACTGAAATGAACAATAACTGAAACAATATTTCGCATACAAAATAATGTAAATCCAATTGATTTGTTCCAGACACTCCAAAATATTAACAAAAATAAATTTTATATAGAATATCTATAGTTTTACATATAGAAAACAATGAGAAATAAATACAAAAGAGTAATGAAATGGATAAATGAACATTTAACATCACTCTTACAGGTTTACGCTCTGTTTTAGAGTGTGCCAGTGTGGTCCGGTTGGCAGCATTTTTTTGTACATCCATTCTCAAGGTTCTTGGCCGCTATTTGTTTTCACACCCATCTTCAGGCCGTAGCACTGCGCACCATCGGTTTAGTGTGATGTGACAGTGGAACTTTGATTTTCATCATTAATCTGTTCTAAAGTTCCTGACCATAACTGAAATGAACAATAACTGAAACAATATTTTGCATAAAAAATAATGTAAATCCAATTGATTTGTTCCAGACACTCCAAAATATTAACAAAAATACATTTTATATAGAATATCTATAGCTTTACATACAGAACACAATGAGAAATAAATACAAAGTGTAATGAAATGGATAAATGAACATTTAACATCACTCTTACAGGTTTACGCTCTGTTTTAGAGTGTGCCACTGTGGTCTGGTTGGCAGCATTTTTTTGTACATCCATTCTCAAGGTTCTTGGCCACTATTTGTTTTCACACCCATCTTCAGGCCGTAGCATTGCGCACCATCGCTTTAGTGTGATGTGACAGTGGAACTTTGATTTTCATCATTAATCTGTTCTAAAGTTCCTGACCATAACTGAAATGAGCAATAACTGAAACAATATTTTGCATAAAAAATAATGTAAATCCAATTGATTTGTTCCAGACACTCCAAAATATTAACAAAAATACATTTTATATATAGAATATCTATAGTTTTACATACAGAAAACAATGAGAAATAAATACAAAAGACTAATGAAATGGATAAATGAACATTTAACATCACTCTTACAGGTTTACACTCTGTTTTAGAGAGTGCCAGTGTGGTCCGGTTGGCAGCATTTTTTTGTACATCCATTCTGAAGGTTCTTGGCCGCTATTTGTTTACACACCCATCTTCAGGCCGTAGCACTGCGCACCATCGCTTTAGTGTGATGTGACAGTGGAACTTTGATTTTCATCATTAATCTGTTCTAAAGTTCCTGACCATAACTGAAATGAACAATAACTGAAACAATATTTTGCATAATAGTGTGACGTGTTTTAGATTGTTTTTAGCGTTATCAATGAGAAACAAAGCCAAAGCCAAAGCCCAAAACAATGATGTAGGTGAGTAATGAACACATAGGTGGATGCTTTGTTTTACATTAAATTAGCCATAAATCATCTGGGCATGCCAACGAAAACCGGGTGGATGAATGATAACTGTGACAAAATTTCACCAAAATAGTTTACGATAACCAAATTTCACGATTACCAGGGCAAACATTAACCGAGGTTCCACTGTACTGTTTTTAAAAATACATTATATTAAAATAAAGCTACAAGCTTTTTATGAGCTTGGGGCTAGACTAGACTTGAGTGAAAAAAAATGTTTAGTTGTCCAAAAAGTGCTATTTAATCAAAGTCCAGCTAAATTACTATGCCACCATAACTGTGCTAAAGTGTGCTAGCATATAACATTTCATTAAAAGGTTAGCATCCTTAGTGTAAGCACTTTTCTGCTGCATGAAGCTGTTGTGCTCTTTGTAATTCCCCTGACCACCTCTGTCACCTCTTATCTTTACCACTAATGAGCACAGGGGAGATACAGACTCAGTGTGAACCAAGAGGAGACAGGGGTCCTGTGATGTTGCTGACGTAAGGAGACCTCATGCTGTTTCCACTGGAGGATAGAGAGATAGAAGGAAGAGGGAGGGAAACAGTGGGGGATGGTGTTGACTTCTGGAATGCCGGGACAAGGTCACATCGATGCATTAAACAAATATAACAGCAATAAGGTGTAATTGTGTGATGGATGGTGAGCTGGGAGCAGGGTCAGCGTTCTCTGGTCAGCTCTACTATACATTTTTATTGTGCTGTTGAGGATAAACTGTTCTCTGATCAAAGGGTTCAGAAATGGTTGAAAGGTCAAGCAAACACTTTCCAAAATGTGTGCATTAAGGATGTAATGAGTACTGAAAAAAATAACTTTCAAAACACTATTTTGAGGGTCTCTCATTTGTCATCTTTTGTGGAATTTAAAATCTTGACATCTGACTGAATCCTATCTGTTTGAGTATTGTTTATATCTACGTACAATCAATATTCTGCCCTTTTTTCTGAGTCAAGATAATTCATGTAGTATATAATTCAAATTCGGTATATTCAAGATATTCCTAACATTCTGAAAACTCAAATTTGAATTGTGAATGGGATACCAGACATATAGCAAATGTACATTATGTGCCATCTCTGGCAATACTGAGACTGGACCGTGGTGTCAGCTCAGGACAGATGATGATAATATCAGTTACTCAGTGAAGCATGAGGGCACTGAAGTACAAAGTTGCTTTGACAGTCTTTTCTACATGGCAACAATGCAAATGCCTAATTAATCTGTACTGTCTTAATAAGTAGATCCAGACAAGGGTGAAAAATTATGTTTCGTGGTAGCATTTTTCACAAGGAAGTTCCATGAGTATACTTTATCATGCCGATTTGCATTTAGAATACAGTAACAACTATAGTCTATAGCTAATGTAATTCTCTAACATTCTCTATATAATGTACATCTACATTTGGTGAGGAATATTTAAGAGTATATGTAGTGTGTAAATGTCAGTTCATGTTACAAACAAACCAATAATGTATATTTCAGCCCATATGTGAGTTCAAGTCAGTAATAACATGCACTGGCCCCAAAGTGAGTCAATGGCATGATGAAAAGTGAATCACAAATTCCAAGGGAGCTCCCTGAGTGTATCGCAGCATTTGTCGTGGGCGAGAATGAATCACCTGGCAGGACCAACAGTCCAGTAAGCAAAAGTCTTGCAGTGAATGTATGAGAATAGAAACCCACAACATCAATGTCCCCTCTTTGGCAGCTGCTTAGCCAGCAGCAACACAACTTGGAAATATGGGTTAACACAAATTAATGAGGGTGTATGAACTGCACAAAAGCCTTTCTGGTTGACTTTTGGCAGCTGTTGTGTTTGCCGCTAACAGACAACCGCAAAGCCATCATAGAATAGCAGTGTACCATTCAACAAAAGGCACAAATCCCTCAGCCTTCCTCTGCCAGGATAAGGCCTCATCGTCCACATAGCCTGGTGCCAGACGTATTCATATGACATCACACCGGTGTAGCTGCTAATGCCTAACACAACAGAATCTAATGCCAAGTGATTATGTAGTGCAGTTCCAGCTCATTCACTGCATAGAAAAGACAGAGAGGCCTGTAAGGGTTTGCAGCCGGAACAGGATCTCAGCAGAAATCTGTAAAACCTCTTTAATCGAGAAAACCCCTGCAGTATGTTAAAGGATGGCCTTAAATGTAACTTTTCTATAGCAATAAACATGCATCCAGACATGTCTATGTAACTCAATTACACTCACAAGCTCATTATCAAAGCGCGTTTTGTAAAAGTCAATAGGTGTATGAGTTCAAAGCACAGACTAAATACAGAAGTTTATGTAATAGATTTTTCCCCGTTTCGATTTCTGTTTTCATGAGTATCGGGAAAAAGGAAGCCCTACTCAACAGATTTTTGTCCCGTCAGCTGTTATAGAGCAGCCACACTGTAAAGCAATTAAGGGATTGATTTGGAAGAAGACTCATTTTGTGCTTACTGGTCTGTCGATAGCTCTTGGGGAAATGATTAAGTCCAATTTTCGTTATTTTTAACCGCAATTCCTCTCAGAACGCCAAGGGCAAAAGCTTGCATTTCCAACAGCTTGTTTCTGGTTTTATTCAACACTGGTGATACCAAGGAAAAAAATATTTGATTGTTCTGCTAGTATATTGATTATGGAGAACATGCAGTTAGACAGTGTAATTTTGGAGACCTGAACAACATTTGTTTGTTTCATTCATTTGTGACACTACTGACCAAAGTGTCAGAAATGGTAAATCACAGCCATTCAATCCTGGATTAGATGACATCAGTATAATCTACATTAATGATATCCTTTGCACTAGGCTCAGTAGTCATTTACTTGCATTTGAAAAGAGATGTTTCTACAACTGCTAAAAATGATAGTGAACCTGAGTGCTGACTGAGGTTCATTTTTCAGTGTCTTTCCCTCTCAACAGCTCTTTCATTCTCATCCATCATTAAGATAAACATCTACGGCTGAAAGGCACAAGGGAACCATGTTTTGAGAGAATGTTGTTGGAGACGGAGAGGAGAACAAACTCAGTGTGATGTGGAGGAGGACTGCCCTGTAATTCAGATGACGCAGAGGGGATTGTCAGTGCACCACCTTTTTAAAAGCCATGTATTAATGTAGGCTGGAGCCTGGTGGGGCAAAGCACCGCTGCACATTCACACCCACACCCACAGGTGGAAAACTTAAACCCTGTACTCAAGCGAATGTGCACAGGTGGGAATGAATCACTAGGCAGAATCAACAGTCCAGTAACAGTCAGAAGAAAAGAAACAAAACTAAACTTCTATGTATAGTCTTCAGCAGCTGCTTAACCAGCAACATAATTTTCTTTAACCAGCAATATTACTTTACTGTTTAACCAGGAACATAACTTTATTTTACTGTTTAACCAGCAAAATAACATTACTTTACTGCTTAATTAACCACCAACATCATTTTCTTTAACCAGCAGCATTACTTTACTGTTTAACCAGCAACATAACTTTATTTTACTGTTTAACCAGCAAAATAACTTTACTTTACTGCTTAACCACCAACATTACTTTACTGGAGTGTGTTCATTTAAATACATCTTTTTGGAAGCATTTTGGTGTTAAATAAAATATAAAACAGATACGTGACCAATTAAAGAGTACACACACTACTACCAGTTTAATAAACTGAAATTAAACCTAAAAAATTACTAGATGTTAAGGATGAAAATGTAGCTGGCTACCATTTTCTTCACAAATACACACAAATAGAACTAAAAGTACTATTATTTGACCAAACAGTCAAATCCATCAAAATGCAACTGAATAAACGTAACTAGGCAATGCATAACTTTGGCCCATACTCACAGGTGTACTCACATGCATACCTACAACCGAGCCATCAGGAAAAACTTGAAAAACAGAGACTAAACTTATTGGGGAAAGGCTGGGGCTGGTTCACACTTAGTCAGGATACTAAGGAGTATTTTTTTTGGATATTACTTCAGTCATATTTGTTTTCACCTTAATCATGTGTTTGTGTATTTGGGCTGCCATCTGAACAACTTCTTTCAAAAAGTTTTTACTGTTTACATAAAAATAACAATCCATGCTTGGTCAAAAAAGAAAGCTTGAGACTTGATTTTTGGGTGCATGAGTAAGTTGCTTCTCTAGTACTGTTGCTCTTGATGTCTGCTGTACCTTTCCAGTGAAGGAAGTTAAAAAAAATTTCATATACTATCTCTGGGTATATAATTATATACTGTCATTCATTTTTTTTGGCATTCATGGTGCATATACTCAGATTACTTCAAATCCTTACAGAAATACTTCATCCAGCATTATAATCTTTAAAAATCAGGGTTCTTAAATTATTATTAATCTGCTTATGGAATTCTAAGCACATTGATTATTATACTGAAATTACTTTTTAAAGAATCATCAGATGAAAGGCTTCTTAGGAAACCCTACAAAGATCCCTTTGGAACCTTTATTTTCATGGAGGGTTCTCCTTTTAAAGCTGCAAGGGGATTTAGATGAGAGACAGTAGAGCACAATCAATGATAGACCATAAATTCACGAAGGAGGGTGATGGCAGATTAATTAAGCGTAGTCGATTAGCTCAGAACTTCAGAACATCTGAATCTTTTCCTTTATGAGAGATGACTCAGAGTGCAGGGATGTTTTTTAAATCATTCAAATTATCATCTACTGATAAGAAATGTCAGCTCCACTCACCCTTAAGAAGAATATGGGGACATGTGAATGCTCACCAGGATTAGTGTCATTTATTGGTCAGGAACTTATCAATAAGGCCAGGGGACACATTCAGTGGTGTTGGTTCATAGCACGGACTGGTATATTGTGATACCTACCATGATGTTGACTTTCAGTGTTAAAGGGACATTATATCAATTGTGACATTTGATTCCATAAGATTCCATACGACTGTTATACGACTGTTGGAAAGCAGTTTGATTGTAATTATTTTCTTTATTTTACTAGCACCGTTGATACAATTCAATACATTGTGATATATTGTGATGCTATAAGGAATAAAATCAAAATAAAATAAAATCAACTTTATTGTTACATCAGCTACATGGGTGAGACGATAATAATAATTTGTGAAATAAACAGCTAATATACACAAACAGAGTGTGTATTATAAACATAGAGGCTATGATATACAGTATACAGATGTACACATTTCACGTATAAGTCATATAAGCTATGAATTAGAAGTTATTTTATATACAGATGTACACTTTTCCATATATACTGGAAGGAAATATACTGCTATTTTTAATATTTAGGAAAACCTAAATATACGTATGCATGCTTAATTAGTAGAAGAGTCTAATGGCTGAATACAAATTACAAAACTGATAACTAGCAGTCAGTGGTAGAACACATCACAAAATGAAACTGTAACACTCATGAGAGTTGAGTAGGAGTCAGGATACAGAGGTGGGATCCAAGTGAAAGACTTATCTAAACACAAATAAGCAACAAAACACTGCTAGCTACCAAACCAAAACAAAGATGAAGTTGTAGTTATACTGAAAATGTAATACTATGAATGAACTGCACACATGAACATAACCCTGACATTCACATACAATAACATTAATAAACTTTACAAACATTCACAACATTCAATGACAAAGGACTCTTAGACATGAGTAAGCTTAAATTAAACAACAAACATAACCAAAGGGGGAATGAACAAGCAGGGCTGTGAGGTGAAATGACACAGGTGCTGAACATTAACCAGACAGGACGACGTGACACGGTGGGGACACAGAAACATGACGTGGTTGTAAACAAAAAGCACATGGAAACAAGACACGTGGACAGATTTAGAACGAAAAGTTTTACATGTAATCTATAACATAAAATTAAATACTGATTTTGAGAATAGATATATAATAATGTAACATTATTCTTTTGTTAACTGCAGTGTGTGTTATTTGCATTAGACAATTTTGAAAGAACAGTTAAAAATAAACAAATAACTAATAAACACTGCATAAGATTCCTTGTGGTCTAATTGTAAGAGAATACATATTGTTCCTGTCAGAGCAAAACCTTGTGGTAACTTTACAGAAGGAACAAATCCTTCTTAACTTTTAGTGCAGGTCAGTGTAAAAAGCCTTAAATTCAAGTCATTTTGGAGCATTACTATTGGTCCAATGATTATGAAATTTACAGACAATGTAAAATCTGGCTGGCATTTTCACATGATGCAAAAGAGTGAAAAACATCACAAAATGGATACAAGGTTTTGTTTCAACAGCAACTATATATTATTAATAAAGTTTACATCATAATTTAATTACAAAACACAGTTATTCCATTTTTATATCAATTCTGCCCAGCACTAACTGTGAGTTCCTGTAATACAACCTGGGCTCCTTGGAAGAATGTATTTGGTGAAAAGGGGGTTTGCATGCCCGTAATCACTCATTTTTCAACATGTTCACCCCTGGTGTAATCTCACTGGGCTTGTAGTTAATGATCTAACAAAGCTTCACATGGATTCATCACTGGCTAATGTCTCTCCTGATTGATGCTCTTGGTGCCACTGAGAAACATGCACAAGACAATTAGCAAATGTGGTGGCTGTGATCGCTTTCTCCTACGGTGGGACCAGGGAGTTGGGGGTAAGAGTGAGGAGGTGGGAGAAGAAAAATCATCTGTGGGGTAATCTACCGCACTGCGCAAAAAGCCCCGACATGGCAATAAATCTCTCACTTCACAATTCCTCTGGAAATCAATTCTATTAATCCCAACCTGTGTTTTCTATAAGAGGGAGAATGTTTACAAGAACCTCTAGCTATATGAGTTGCATAGTATCCACAGGAGCAGATAAAACCAGAGCAATGAGATGGGTTTAAGAGCTCAGGTTGTGTGTGTGTGTGTGTGCTGATCATAGTAGTGGGGGAGGGTGAGGTGGAGTGTATTAATCACCAGGGGGCAGTGGTGAGCATGGGGTGACTCACTCCAGCATCAGCATTAAACAAGGCTCTTACTGATTGTATTTTATTTTACAGAAAAAAACAAATGGTAATCTCATTGCCCTTGCCTTGACTATTACATAATAAAGCATTACCAGACAAATATCCTTTACCTGCTCTGGAATTCTACCACTGGAATGAATATTCGAGATGCAGCCAGGTCAACCCAAAGCAGTTAGGCTGAAGCATGATGAGCACTTAACTTCTTTCGTCCTGCCACATAAATATAACTGATGAATCTGGAAATGGCCATGAATGTCTTTCTCCATGCATGCTTACACTGACTGAGACAATGGCATTTATGTCAGTGCACTCGTTTGAAAAGACACAGAAATGACACATCAGAACTAAACTGCATTCAAGGGCAGAGATAAAAGGTTCAACCTCACTTTTCACACTGGAATTAGGAGTATCAACCAATACCAAGTGACAATCCAAAATGAGTGCTATTTTTTCACTCGATTTTAATTCACGAAGGCCTGTAACTGAAATTTTACGTCATTTGGTCTTTAAGTAAAAAAATATGAAAATGGTACATAATCAAAATAAAATAAAATAGGTATTGTTAAATGTTTATCAAAGAGAAAACTACACAGCATTTCATCATTTTAGACCAATCAGAGCAACTTTTTTTTTTTACCATATTATTTTATGGTATTTTAATTTTACCATACTAAGTTTAGCTGTATGTTCAAATGTACACCAGTGTGAATGTAATGATTTCTTTGGGAGAATAATGTATATGTAAGGTAAGATGCTCACTCAACTAGAAACAAAGCCAGAATGAATGATGAATGCATGGGTGAGTGATGAATGTGTGAGTGGACGATTTATTTTTGCAAAATTAGTAGCAAGTCAAGTGGGCATGCTGACAAAAGCCGGGCGGATTAACAATAACTGGGACAAAATTTTACCCAAAAAAGTTGTCAACAATGAATTGAACGATAACCAGGGCAAACAATAACCAAGGTTACATAAGATATAGTAAGATATAATAAGATGTAATAACATATTCACTGTCCAAGTAACTCCAAAATGGTACCTTTACAGGAGAAGGTAAAAACATTAATTATTCTGAATGTTATTGAATGTAAAGAGAGTTAGGTAAGTATGTCTGGAGAATTTCTATTGGTACAATCATTGTAACATTTTCACACAATGTAAATCTGCTGAACTCACAATTTGCAGAATACTACAAATAAGCCAAAATGTTGTTACCTGTTACCTTTGTACAGTGACAACATACAGGTAAGTATTCTACTGGATCATGTAATAGCCTAACAATTTATTAAGAGCCATGTCTAACATAAACATTACTGAATGTAGAACAGTCATGTCTGGCTGATCTGATCTGTTTAATAAGGTCAGTTTTTGTATTTGTGTTGATACAGATATATATATACACCCTGAGCACACATACACACATCACTGCATCATTAATTGATCTCTGGTGCCAGTCAGTGTATTCCACAGGGAAAATACAACTAATGAAAAGTACGGGCAGCACTTATTCAACAGCCTGGGCAGACAGTCCTGACAGAGTGGTTGAGTATAGCCACAGAAAGCAACATTAACATTAATCCTACACATCAGTCATACACAGTGCATTACTGTAAGCCCAGAAGTCAAATAACTCTTGAATTCAAAATCTCACATATACAGATATGAGTCAGTGTATATTTGCCTTTCATCTGCAAAAAGGTTAATAAATATAAATGTAGCATTAAAGACAATGCATGCTGATCTAATCAAACAGTCCAACTCTTAATCTATCGCAGTTTGACATTGTAAAATGCTTCCACCAGCGGGCATTCCCTTGAGACGCCACAGGAGAATAACCAAAGCTGTGTGATTCACATTTGGAAGGTGAGCTGTACAATTCTGTCAGCCAGCGTCCAGAACCCCTCCATTTCCCCAACAGGGAACTTGCTGACAATGTAGTGTTGGAGCAGTGAGGTCATTATTCTCCCCACGCTGGTCAACGCTGTCTGTTTTAATAGTGAAACTCTGCCCTCTGCAGGATCCTGCCTGCACATTAGACTTATTGGCTCTGACTGCTGTTCTACACATAGACATGGTTTCTAATGCTGCAGTAAGGATTTAGCCTTATAGTGTTTTAAATATGTTCATGTTGCAACACATTACATTTCAGGCATATTTTACTGTTGAACGAAATAGAATGAGATTAGCACAGAGACGGTCTTATATAAAACTGACTGTCTACATTGCTTCACTGTGAATGCTGTTTTTGAATGAGAAAATGAACATGTGATAAAGAAAATAAAGGTAAAATATAATAGTGTCAAAAATCAAATCACGGACCAGTGTCCTTCAAATATTCATGAATGAAAATGTGCATTTTCCTTAGATAAGCTCACATTCTGTATTTTTTGCAGTACTGTTATCTCACAGATTAAATATTAGCAGAGAATGCGTGCATTGCCATCTCTCTCAGCCTCGGGTCTGGCTGAAGGCGAAAAGCTCTTGGCAGCATATGGTGTCTCCACAGGACTCCACGCAGATCTCTCACATATAACCACGCAGCATAAACAAGTCCTGTGTGACATTCACTACCTCTCACTGCAATAGTACCAACAGTCAGCCATGAAAATATTAAAATACAAATGATTTTATTTTAATTAAGACTATATAAGGTTATTAAAATGCTCCGTTTACCGTACTTCAATAATGTTTGCTCCTAGGATGTAGAGAAAATGTACATAACATTAGACAGTGTTCTGAGAATGTACCCTGTTCACTGGGTAAGCAAAACTGCAGTGTGGGGGAAAAGAGAAAGAGGCATTAAATAGAGACTCATCTGTGGTACCCCTGCATGACTGTAATGACTCGATCAATTTTCCCCCAGTATAGACAGAGAGACAAAAGTATACAAGCAATCTTCAAAAATGCATGGCTGTGCAGTCAATTTGCCAACACTCAAAATGAAATGTTTGCCATCTATTTTAAACAAATATAATTTTACACTAGAATATCCCATTGGTTTGAACCACTGGCCAATCAACCCACCTATCTACTACTCTCCCCCTAACTCTAGGAGTGTGAAAACTAGCACAAGCCTAATCATGATGATACATCACTGCTAGGCAGCCAAGTACTTAGAGGAAAGAGCAGGATCGCCAGCTCTGATACATCAGCTAACAGACACCTGAGCCAGCCATTGCATGGTAGTAGTGATGGGGAGAGAGCACCATCTAAGCACCCAGAGTACTGCCAATTTTGCTCTCTTGGGCCCCGGCTGTCAATGGCAAGCAGCATTACCAGGATTCAAACTCGCGATCCTCTGATCATAGTGTCAACGCCTTAGTCTGTTGAGCCCTGCTCCCTGATATTTTTTTAATTCATCTAACTTCATCTAAATACACTTTTGCAGTAGACAATAAATCAAATTATTGTATTGTTCATGTTCAAGTTAGTGTTGCTTGTAGAGTAACAGTAGTGACAGATCTGTGGCAGTAATAAAGTCATTCTGGTAAAGAGGGAGCATAAACTAACATAAACTGACATACTTCAAAAGAAACCCACACACTGCATTAAAACATTATTTGCCCCAGGCTTTTGTGTTTGAAACCTCTAGAGGGGTTTAATAGTATTCAGCTGAAGAGGCAGAATCTTTTCCATTAGAGTAAATTAACACCAAGGGGAGGACGGTGGGGAGAGTGGAGAGGGAGTTAATAGTAAACGTCTTGCTCCAAGCTCGCAAAGCATTGCTTAACAAAATCAAACAGTGCGCATAAGAGTGAACATAAAACGCTCTCCAAAGATTCAAGAAGAGTTAAAATATAGCCTTTAAGCAAGGAAAAAAGATCAACCTACCAAACTGTCCCAAGAAATGAAACTTCATGAGTTTGTTATGGGTTCCTTAGTTAATAATTATATAATTATACATTTAAGCTTAAATGGTACCTGGTGAAATGGGTCTCTGAAGAAAAATATATTGAATATGTTTATTTTTGACTAAATTCTTCTTTTTGTTAACAGTGTAGAGCAGTCCTGGAGGGCCGGATTCCTGCAGAGTTTGCTGATCTATCTGATCAAACACACCTGATTCAACTAAGCAGGCAATTAGCAGGTTTAATTGTATTGTCAGAGCAAAAACATCACCAAACTGTGCTGGACACCGGCCCTCCAGGGCTGGAGTTGTCCACCCCTGGTGTAGAGGACTGTACACTGTACTCTTGTCTCATCACTGTACATGCACTGTACCCTGCATGGTCAATTTTGATTGTAGAATTAATAAAATAGTATAAATTATTGATGACTGAGATCTGGCAAAAATTGTTTAGGTTTAACTATTCATGGGTGGCAACTGACATCATAAATGATGCTGCTGCCATAGTTGTTACCTACTGTCTGATTCATGCCTTCAATATGCTCTGCCATGGGGAGTTACAACAAGAAAGGAGATAAAGAATGATCATTTTATAGATCAAAGATTGATATATCTATATGCCGAGATCAAACAGGCGAACTGGGCACCAATTGAAAGCACTCAACTTTGCCGTGAACATTTTATCTCCAGCAAGTAACACTTGGTTAACAATTAAGTTAGCGTTAACTAAGCCTATTAGTTAGCTAGTTGGGTAGCTAGCTTGTTTGCTGTGTGAATTCACTAGCTTTTGCTAGTCAAACGGTTTAATAAGATAAGTGGTATTATTAGATGTGATAAATTATTTTTAGGGTTGTCAATTTACAACCTTTTCTTTAGAAGTCTAAAGCTCAAAATAAATGCTTAGCTTAGCTACATAAGCTTACCAAATAAGCAAATGTTTCAGCCTACATCTATTCAGTCAATTTTCATTAATTGTTTACTTAGCTAAATAACTATTTTTATCTCTTTCTATGTTATTGATTTTCAGTTTTGCTATTTTTGTATGTATTTATGTATGAATATTTTTTTGTGAAACTGAATAAACTACTACTACTACAAGGAATATTTTCTTTGTTTCTGATGCCAAATTTTAGACTCCGTTACCCAGCCTGCTGTGAAGTATTTGTATGCATCTCTGCTTTTGTAGGCATTCAAACTTTGTCCTGAAAAACACGATGGCTTATGAATTAAGTATGTGTAAAAATCATGAAACAACAGGTTTGGCAGTGAATCCCATGAGGCCAGTGGCCGAAAAAGCTCAGGTAATAATAAATATGGGTCATATCCAATTGAATATATTTTTCTGAGTATCGTGTCTCCTCTGCTGAGTTCATCTGCAAAGTTTGTTCCTTTGCTTTAGTTGCACTAGGAACTCAGCATGGCAGCGACCACAACAACACCATGTGACTGCAAGACATGAATAGTTTTTTTTTCTTAAAATGACTTGAGACATAAAATTTACATTTTAGTTTTTCTTTAATGCATTTTGAACATTCTTTAATAATCTGAAGCACCAGACAAACTCATAAACTGCAGTTAATTACATATCTAACAATATTAATGAAACTGAAAATCAATAGTTTGTGATGCCAATACTGTAGACAATATACCGCTACTACTCAGTACTAAAACAAATCTATTTAGCATATAATACAGTATACACTATATTTGAGAACAGCTTCAGTGACAGGTTGGTCACAGCTTCTATGTTCTTTTTTTATTTGGTGGCCTATATACTGGGCACAGGCCAAGTTTACCAGGCTTTTACCCCTCAGCTGCCCAGCACTGTAGCTGATCTCTGACCCAGCTGATCCTCCACCACTGAACTGGGCTTCAGTCCCAAATCATTCCATTAGCCATAAATCAAGTAGGGATGCCAATAATGTCTCTGGGATTTACGGGCATCAGCTTCCTCTGAAATATAGCCAACGCATGAGAGAGCTCTCTGCATAGGCAACGGTTAACAGGACAGTCATTCATAAAAACAGCATTAGCACCGTGCTTAACAATAATCTCTACTGACAATTAGATTTCACTAAAACAGATTCATGTTTTCATAATGCATGAGGAGAGCAATAATACAGTATGAAGTGCTCCTCCATAACTAATTTATAGAAAACATTTTCAGAGCTATAAGGAAACCATATTAGGGAAATTATTGATTAGCTTATTTAACATTGTTTGCTTAAAGAGACTCTGACATGATTGTACTTTTTGTACTTTTAAAAAGCCTGAATGCAGTAGCGTTCAGTCTGGGGACACAAATGTTACCAACAAACAGAATTTAAGCAACCTCGCTGTGAAAAAAGCTACCAAAGCACATAAAGAAAGCTGGGCTTAAAGAAATATGAGACTACACGTGCCGTTCTGCTATATGTGACATTTATTGCTTGAAATTATAGCAACATTTGAATGTGCAGAAATAAGAACAGACAGTTTTTACAGTAAATCTAATGCCTCACTTACACCTACAGCATTTACTGCTCGGCAGCACAGCTATTTTTTAGCTCCTGAATGAGGGGACCTGCACAGATTGACAGAAGAGTCAATAAGGTCCCGTGTGGATTGACATCCGCATCAATAAGGTCCAATTAAATTTCTCCTTGAAAGTATAATTTGGAGTGCAGCTCTGGGGGTAAATAAGGAGAAATAAACAAGTTGATTATAGTCTATAAAGTAACCACCTGCGTTTGAAAATGTAATTAGGTGTTATAAAGTAAATATACCTAATAAATAAGATGGTAGAGATTTAGAGCAGACAGCAATTGCTGCTTTTCTTCAGGTGCTTAATTTAAGGAATCGCAGGCTTTATCACCAGCTCATCATTACATTATACACCTACCTGTGCAGAAGATATTTCAATATGATTATAAACACCATTACTGAGCACTGCTGGTTGTTTACACTGAAAGGCAAAACTGAATTCTCCCCACTTTTTAAATAAAACAGTTGGCTTACTATGTAAACACTGTTAAAGTTTCAAAATGATCATTTACTCCTCATTCCTTTCAGACCATATGTGGAATCTGCAAAAAGTCCATTTTGAATTTACCATTTTCCATTTCCATATATTCACCTTCACAGCACATTAGCTCCAAACCTCCAAACTTAAGCTATAAAGCTATATTTATATGTATCAGTCTTAAAGGCACAGTAACATAAACTCTTTCATTCTAAGGGATAATTGGAGGTTCATAAACATCATAGAGACTAAATTTGCAAACAAATGCAAAAATATGAGCTCTTTAACAGTAAATGGAGCCAAAATGTTCTGCAGGGTATGTGTGCACATTTTAATGCTCTACCATATGTTAGGTTTGTGGGGGCAAACATGGTCACATGGCCCTGCTCTCGCCCAGGTTGTATGAGCCCTTTGGTATCAGCCTCACAGCTGGCCTGCTCTCGGCATAGTCTCCTATAGTTATATACACAAGCCAGCAAATATTACCCTCTAACACACTGCACAGTCACAGGCTCTACAATACACACACACACACACACACACACACACACACACACACATTGCACAAATTTCTCATGTGACACACTGCAAAGTTATGCCATAATAACACAAATTACAGCAACACTGTCACATTAAGGAAGAAACAATGGACATTTGTGCACATTTGCCCAAAAACACACTCCGCCGCACACATTACAGGTGTAAAAATGCTTTAATGTGTTGTGGTGCATCGATCTCAAAGTGACAAAGCATCTATTTTCAGCGCAGCTTAAAATCAATGTATGAACAAATCTATCCCTACGCTTGTACTGTTATTATTATTGTTATTATTGTCTATATTCCACTACTGTGAAAATAGCCACTCAGTTAATTTTTTTTTAGAAATAATTCTAAATTTTACCAAATGAATGCAAGTGATTTGTGGTGAAATGTGTGATTTCATGATGCACTGCACTGAATGGCTGTGAGGTCAGAGATTGTATACACGTATTTTCTCCTAGGCTCATCATACAGTACTATAAACACATGCGCAACTGAAACGTCACACACACACGCCATTGATGGGGGGGTTATGAAGGCACAAGAGGACACGAGACACACGTTCTACCTTGCACAAGATCAAACGTGACGTGCTAGATAAAAGCATATGGCACACACACAAAAGTATAAACGCGCACACACACAAACACACACAGGCTTTACCATTATGGACAAGAACAAAACGTTCTCTTCCCCACTGTTCTCCCCCTCTCTCTCTCACTCTCTTTTGTCCAGCTCGAGGGAGAGCTCATGCCTCCTCCCCTCTGTAATCTACAGTTCCAGATCCTCTTAAGGTATAGAACATATTCCATACATACTGTACCCTCATCCTTCCACCGTACAGTTTTAAACACAGAATATATAATTATGGTCTTTATTGTGGTTTGGTAGATATGGTAAAAACATTGTTAACAATATGAGCCAATAATAAGCAATAATAATTATAGGTATGTCTCACACTGTGATCAACCCTGGTGCAATTGTTATTACCCTGAAAAGGAACTACACATCACAAATATCTTATTTTTAAACTAATGTATTCATTCTTTCTATAGTGGTGGAATAAGGCACTCCACTGATTAAGTGTCTAACATCTCCCCTCCTCTACTCTCCTTTTCCATTCTCTCCCTTGCTCCTTACTGTCCTCCCCCGCTCATTCCTCACTCGGGACAGCTCCCTCACCTTCCGCCTCTCTGCGCACTCTATACACAGGCAAAGCAACCCACCCATTCGACTACACTGTCACAGGAGAAGAATACACCTCTCCACCACCACCCCTCCTCTCTTTACCCTTTCCATCTATACATTCATCAGGGTAGCCCCTTTACCTCCCTCCCACCCCTCCTCCTCCTCGTCCTCCTCACGTGCATTGGGACACCGCCTGTCTTTTTTCACTCCTCGCTGCAATCCTCTCCTTCATGCTCTTCAACTCTCTCTCTCTCTCTGGCTCTCTCTCTCTCATGCAGCTCCTGTGAATATGCAGATCGGTTAAATCAGCTGCAGTCTTGCTCGCCCAACGACAAATGCAGCTGCAGCACTTTCCCAAGACTGTGCAGGGCCATCAGTGCTTACACCAGGGTTTTTCAAGGGAGGAGGAGAGAAAAGGGACAAGTGGAGCCCTCCTACTCAATGCTTGCCACACAAACCAGATTTTCTCAGAAGCAAGGAGACCTAAGAAAGTCAATATCTCATTCAGATCATGAGCAACGTCCCCACAGCCAGTAGGCGTATGATCATCTTCGAAAGCAATTAATAAAATCCCACTTTCATCCAGGCCTTGCTAGCAGCCACTATAATGGCAATGGCCTAATCATTTCAGCTTGCAACACCCACTGCAGGAAATTAAAAAGTGCACTTTTTAAAAACCACAAAAACAGTGAAGTAGAAAAAAAAATCTGCGAGAAAACTGGCAAACCGCTCTCTTATAATTGTGCCCTGGGGCTCATGCGTTTAGCAGAGTTTAACCAAATTTAGCTTCACTGTTGCCTAAACCATCTATGGTTTACACAGAAATGGAAGAATAATGAATATGCATAATAGCCTGTTTACAGCATAAATGAGTCAACCCCATCACAATACACAACACATGTCAGTCAAAGTTCACCACTTCTTTTCATTTGACATTGATTTTGCCCTTCGAAGTGAAATGAAGTGGAAAACAGAGTGATGTGAAATAAAGTGGAGCACCAGGCCATGACTGATGAGGTTTCAGACTGTGTGTGTGCTTTATGAATGAATGAGTGAGAATATGATGTATAGAGGCTTAAAAAGAACAGTGAAGTGATGAATGGATGAACATAAGGACAGCAATATGGAGGACAACACAGAGAGGGATGCAAGCAGAGAGAGAGAGAGAGAGAGAGAGAGAGAGAGAGAAATGAGTGAGCGAGAGGGAGAGAGAGTAGGACAGTGAAGGAGAGAAAGAGATGGAGAGTGTGGGAGAGAGAGGGAAAGAGAGAGACAGGTAAAGAGTGAGAGTTAGAGAGTTTGATGGACTGCAGGTTTGTGTGATGTATTTGAAGGTGCTGCAGTTTCTCTTTTCCCTCCTCCTCCCCCTCTGATGAAGTGTGCAGCATTCTGCAGCCTTTGCACTACCGAATGATTCCCCCTGTTCATGAGCCACCGTGCTGCTTGCCAACCCTAATGACAGTAGGAGTGGGCAAGCTGCCAAGAACCTGATCTGACTCCAAACACAGACTTTACATTCAGATCAACAATGCAGCCTAATAATATAAATGCCTAAATAAGGTCTACAATATTCACACAATAGAAACAAGCAACTGACACGGCATCCACACTTTCACTAGCATAATGTGATTTAAAACACTGCATAGACCCTACATATGTGTTTTCCACTCAAGCACGGCTGGATTATTTGCTGATCAAGTCTGCTGAAGCATAGTCAGGGCAAAAAATTAAATAACAGCATACAGAATCTCATCTGTTACACTAAACACAAACAATAGTGAATATATATATAGTATAGTGAATTGTATTTTACTCTAACTTTGAGATTATAGTGAATTATATAGTAAATAGTTGTCACGCCTTTGTCGCAGTTATTATGCTTGTGTTTTTGTTCCCCATGTGTTGTCCATGTCTATGGTTTTGTCACCATGTGCATTCTATTTACATGACCCACCTATCTCTTTCACATCATGTCTCTGTGTCCCCACCCTCGTCAAGTTGTCCTGTCAAGTTAATGTGCTGCACCTGTCTTGTCTCATCACTCAGCCGTGTTTGTTCTTCCCAGTGTGATTACATATGTTATTTAAACTCCCCTGTGTCTCTCAGAATTTGTTGGTCATTGTAAAATGTTAGTGAATGTGAATATATGTCAGTCAGTCAAAGCTAGCCCATGTATGTTAGCACTTGTTTGTTTGTGTTAATTTGTATTTGTTACAGTAAAGCTTTTTTTTCTTTTTTTAAATTTCTGCCAATTTTCTCCCTTTCCCAAAGTGGTAGTCGCCAATTAATCCAACCCATTAGTGGCTCTCCCTGCCACTTTGCACTGTCCCTGACTCAAGGAGGGTGAAGACATACACACGCCTCCTCTGTTGCGTGTGATACAGCCACCAACTCTTTTCAAACTACCGCTTGATACACCGTCCCTGGGGAGCCAACGTGCTTGGAGGAAAGTGCAGGGACTCAAATTGACCAATCAGTAGATGCTCGAGCCATCGAACATTACAATGTGTGAGTGATAGGGAGAATGAGAACGCCATCTACCCGCCTAGAGAGAGCACTGCCAATTTTGCTCTCTGTGGGCCCCAGCTGTTGATGGCAAACAGTGTGACCAGGATTCGAACTCGCGATCCTCTGGTCATAGCGTCAGTGCTTTAGCCTGCTGAGCCACTCGGGGCCACTGATGTTGGATTAATTCTAAATCAGAAACTCACCCAAATCACAACAATACTGAATGGAGTTCCAACACTTCCAAGAATGCAGGTCAGCTACTTCACAGCCTAATTTTGGGGAGATTTTAACCTTCTAGACAGGCATGGTAACCTTAGGGTCAATTGTAGCTGCTCTATTCTATTGGGAATGCATTTTTTTGTATTATACAAGCAAATGAGCTTGTATATGAAAACTATGAAAAAACTGCTGAATTTACCTTGAAAGAGCATCTGGATACTGAATATTTAGGGCTGCTTTCCTACACAGAGATGAAGCCTAGCTGATGACTAGGCTTAGTCCCTCTCCAAGAAACATGTCCATAATAGTGTGCAAACAAAATCTCCTGAAATTTAAATAAAAATACATAAATAGGTTCTGACAAACAAGGCTCTAAGAAGATGGTTAGGAGCCACTGTTTTATGTAATGCTTGCATTTCTGACTGTGCCTACTCTATGGCATTTCAAACACAGGCTAACTATGCAGTAAAATTTAGTGATACGTGGTTTATGTTTACACTCAGAGCTGGTTGTAAACTGGCCTGGCTTCACTGCAGTGAATGGTTTGTAATCTCTGGCTCTTTCTCTCTCTCTCTCTCTCTCTCTTTCTCAAGGTTCAGCAGAGCGAGTGGCAGCAGTACACACTCTTCACTCGAGCACTGCTGCGGCCTCATCACTCACTGTACGCCGGCCCGTTACTCTCATCAGTTGTGTGTTTGAGCTTCAACACTGTCAGCAAGTTTTGCTGTGTGTGTGTGTGTGTGTGTGTGTGTGTGTGAGTGTGTGTATAGTATTAGATGAGGAAGCCACACAGATATATGTACATTTTAAAAGTGCAAGACTAGAGGCTTATTTCACTGAGATACTCTGGGTCTGTAAGTGCTTTTAAACTCAGGTTGTAGCTTTTAAAGGCCACTTATAAGAAGATAGTCAGTTCTTTAGGACAGACAGACATTGTGGGGAGTGTGAAGCTCAAATGCAGGGTATCCCTGAACCCTAGCAGCAAACCAAGCCTGCCATTAGTCTGTCAATTATACAGGAGAGCCTCCACAATATCAATAACAGGTTTCCTGAATGAGCACCCAGAAGCCAAAGTTTTTTAATTAGTTAGCAGGAGTGTGCCAAATATCAGAGGGTGATAAAAATGAGAGAGAATATTTACTATAGTAGGAATGACTGTGTTTGCAGTAAAGTTTCATTTTAGGAAAGTGAGCAACAATATAACCTTTTAATTAACTATTAAATGCAATAAGATTATGTTGACATGCCACACTTTCCTTGTGTTCACTTGAAGGGCATTTCAATAAAATCATGTCCAAAGAGCTTTGTTACTTCCTCCATTTTGAAAGGTTTAGAAAATGAACGAGACACATTTGTTTACAAAGCGCCGAACCACACCGAAGAACTTCTCTGGAGTGTAGACACTTCTAGTGACAGGTGGTGGAAGCTTGCTCACTCGTAATTCAGATCTTTGCTTGCAACATAAAGCAAAAAAATCTACCAAGCAATGGCTCATATCCTTTTTATGTCAATGGCATCAATGACCTTTTTGGATTTGATTTGCTAAACATTGGCCTGTTTTAAGACCAAAGTCTAAAGTAAAATAGCAATTTTATAGAGGAAATAAGAACATTTCTTCAATAACATTTTGTCCTTATATACAAAAGGAGTGAGTGTAGCAGACTAATCTAATTTCAAGTCATTTGTCTAAAGTTGTACAAGTTATAAAAAGTGGCTATAAAAAGTAATTAAAGCAGTATAAAAATGAGCAAACTTTTGCTCTCTGAACAAAAAAATGGTACCAAATCACAGCGGCCTTTCATAGCATGTCATTATAAACCTAAAAATAAGAGCCTATATTAGAGGCCATTGATGGAGTGGGGTGGAGATGCCCATGATGACTCTTCTGAAAGTAACCACACTGTAACTCTACAAGCAATCAAACATGATTAAGCAGCATTATTAATGCAGTTAAGTCACTGACATCTGTAAATTGATAGGAGGACATAGCACTGCAGGCTGTTATCTAATTCCAATCTGATCAACACAGACATGAGGGCAGTGTGGTCATCTGTACAGAATCCCCAGCAAGTGCAACAAAGCAACATTTTAAAGTCTAAAGAGACCAAAATGAGCGACAGCTGACTCATAGCCTTTTAATAACAGCCTGTGGAAATACATCTCAAAGCTCATTACAATAATAATAATGCCATAGAGGGTTCTCAAAAGAAAGGAAGCCCTTTGAGCTAATGAGAGCATTGCAGTTTGTGTGGCATCACGACACACCTCATTGGAGCAGAATCCAAAGCGCCCCACAGGATGATCAGAGCTAGTTAGGCTTAACATTAAGCCTGGCTGCATAAACAATACATGAGGCATTCCAAATGTTTACACGGAGAACACATAACAGCAGCATGAAGCATTTGTAGTGCATAATTGATGGATAATTTAGGAGCTTGCAGCACCATTTTTAAATATTTTGAGGAATTGTTAGAGTTTGCCATGAAAGAAATACAGTGAGGAAAATAAGTCATTGAACACCCTGCGAATTTGCAAGTTCTCCCAAATTATTATACCTTTGCTTTCAGTATCTGGTGTGCCCCCTTTGCAACAATAACTGCAACTAAATGTTTCCGGTAACTGTTCTTTTTTAGTAGAAAGACTTGTGTGTTTAGGGTTGTTGTCTTGCTGCATGACCCACCTTCACTTGAGATTTAGTTCATGGACAGACGTCCTGACATTTTCTTTAGAATTCTCTGATATAATTCAGAATTCATTGTTCCATCAATGATGACAAGCCATCCTGGCCCAGATGCAGCAAAACAGGCCCAAACCATGATACTACCACCACCATGTTTCACAGATGGTATATGGTTCTTATGCAGTGTTTTCCTTTTTCCAAACACGCTTGTCATTTGAACCAAAAAGTTCTTTTTTTGGTCTCAACCATCTTCAAAACATTCTTCCAATAGTCTTGTGGTTTGTCCACATGATCTTTAGCAAACTGCAGATGAGCAGCAATGTTTTTTTTGGAGAGCAGTGGCATTTATCACATTATCATGTTTTCAAACTATATTTAGGTTAGAAACATATACTGCAGTAATATTTATAGTATATACTAATAATACTAGCAATAAAAGTATGCTTATATTGACTTGTATATATGTATTATATAATGTATTACTTTAACATGCTCACTTATTATGATTTCCTTTTACTATTTTTTGGAAAAGTAAACCACCTGACTCAGCCTTTTTTGTGAGTGCCTATTCATTATAACTATCATGCTTTCAGAGATTAAACAAAGTCTCATCATCTAATTATGATATCTAATCCAGAGTTAACAGAGAAAGTTGTTAACCACAGTTGTAAATCCAATTACCTAGAGTTGCAAAATTGCTAAAGCAGAAAAAGCAATTGGCATGTCAATCTGATAGTATATCACCATAGAGAATATATCACCCATCCAGTGTCTCTGCCTCTTACTGTATTTACATTATAATATTGTGTTTATTATTGTTTGTGTGTTTTGTGTGATAATTTTGTAAATACTCAATAGGCAGTATCATGCACATACACACACACATACAGTCCTTACTAGAAATGCATGAGGTATCGAGAATTTGATACTTGTTCGATACTATGACGCTTCAAACGATTTGATTCTGTAATACTCTATGCTTTCGATATATATATATATAGCTAATACTATAGTCACAGCAGCACGTGCAATTTGAATCACTTGTTCAGGATACTGATTCAGAGCATCTGAATCAAATTGTGCATGCTGTGAATCACTATTCTGAATAAGTGATTCACATTGTGCATGCCTATTTGACTAATGGGCGATGCATTCAAGCCAGTAGTATGGCGTCATATTTGTGCCACAGTTCTGAGCGTGCATGGATGTTTTTGCATACACATGAACTCAGTATTGTATACAAATCTCTCTTTTGCTCGCTCAAAACATCCACGCGCATGCTCAAAATTGTGGCGCAAACATAACGCCATAGAGCAGCGTGAACGCTGTCGTTAGCATGGCGACGCCAAAACCAAAAAATGTGATCCCTTCAGGGAAAACCGGGACAAAGTCTTTTTTTTTCAAATATGAGTTATATGCATATTTGTAAAGAGTACTTTTAGAGGAATTCTCACACACAGTTTCAGCCGATTAGCTCTCATACTTTCAGAGATATAGCATTCAGAGTCCTAGAATACTGAAATTCAACTTAATTGTGTCACAAGACATTAAAACATCAGAAACACTTAAACGTTAATCAAAATAAATCCAAATCAATCAGAAATGAAGACTGAAAAAGGACGCTGGATCTGTTTACATCAGCTGAAGACATCTGACCTGCTCACATCTGGTGGATGGATACATGAGCTCAAACATTTCTCCACTGAAGAGAAGTAGTGCAGGAGCCAAATGACATCCAACAAGATTGTGTACCTCTGTGGTAGAATAGTTCTACATCAGGATTCGAGGGGTCACAGAAATACGTTTTTCAGGAAAATTCTGCAAGTTCGCTGAATGGCCTTTTTTGGTGAATTTAAGTGTTGTTTTTGTTAAAAACATGTACTACGCTAATATTTGAGACTATTATCTTTCATAAATTTTGTCTTTAATGTGAGTGACAGACTGAACGACATGATGTCTCAATAAGTTACCCAGCAAGTTTGACCTTTTTTTCCCTTGCGGGGTCACAAATGTTCTCTATCGCATAAGCAAATTGTGGAAAAATGTATGTTTGAAGTTTGTATTAAATAGTAATTTTATTGCTTTATTTAGCAAGGTTTAATGTAAATTTATTTTTTTAAATCAATCTGAATTTTCAGTTGTGTTTTTTGTGTTAAATAAACAATTTAATTTCAGACAAAGGAATTACTTTATATTTTTGTTGTATTTTTGCCAAAGTATTGTTTTGTTATCAAGAATCTAAGCTTAGTATCGGTATCGAATTCAAAATTGTGGTATCGTGACACATACACATGCACCCATATTCACATTCACATACAACTTATTGCACTGTGTGCAGTCTTTAACTCACATTAGAGTCCAGCAGGTCAATGCTGTCCAGGCTCTTACTGCGGTGGATACGGCCCTTGATTCTGCGCAGAGACGGCTTTCCCTGCACTGAGCTCTCTGAGTCTGCCACCACAGAAATTGTATCAGGGGTAGAAATAAAACCGTGGACCTTAGGGTAGTACCTGAGCAAGAACATGAGAAGAAAACTGTGTTGAGAGCATAGTTAGAGCCAGACACAGCAAAAACAGAGAAGCAGGATTCAATGTTTTATATATATAAGGAGTGAAGAAAGACTAAGACACTTACACAGCTGGCCCGTATTTATCTTTCTCGTGTTTGGGGAAAATCCTGAGAGAGAAGGGGGGGGGGGGAGTGAGAGAGAGAGAGAGAGATTTCATCAGAAAACACATTTTATTAATGTGCTGTAGAAGAAGAAAAGAGTGCAGTTTGAATGAAAACTGGTGTTATATGAAAATCACAATCCTGATAAATTATTTGTGCCTTTTCATTTGTTATTGTTACTGTAATACTGTAATGGAATAAAATTTTTATGCAGTAAAGTCAGACATTGCATACTTAAGCAAGATTACATTAGAGGGTCATATTGAACATCTCCACAGCTGTGATTTGGTCGTAGAGTTCCTCAAATGCCATTAATTAATTAACACTAAAAAGGGACAACAGATTATTATTTCCCTGCTGACAACATAAACCATTGAGAAACACTTTATAGTTTCCATTAGTAATTGTACTTTTATGGGAACTGGCTTAATGGTTACCATTAAAGAACATTTCTTTCCTAAGCAACACCCATTGGAAATGGGTGAAACCTTTAAATGCATTGAGTCAGTCACAATTCACCCTTTAAACCGTTAAGAGCCATTTACATTTTGATAGAAAACCATTAGAAAACCAATAAATAACATACTAAACTTTAGACACCATTACAAAACAAACAGAAACATTTAATGGTTACTTTTTTAGAAGCACTGATTGTTAATTCCACCAACACAACATTTTAACTTACGAAAGAGAGCTACAATATAATCTTAATGCAATAAGATTACATTAGCATACACAATACTTTGAAATAAGAAAATGGAACAGATTTTTCTTAAAAAAATATTTACTAGTGGAACATTTTACAAAATAAAATTTCTTGAAAAAAAGAAATAGGTTGAATGATCTCTTCAAAGTTATCTTTACAGTGACTGAATATGAACTATGGCAGCTCTACAAGCCCAATCAAATACTTCACTGGAGAGAAAGTGCTCAGATCAACCCCCATTCATCTGCATTCAAACACAGAGGTTAACACTTTGCCAAAAAAACACAATTTGGTTTGAACAACTAATTTATCAATAGAAGTATTAATAATATATATCTTTTCTGATAAAACAGCAAAAATGATCACAGTTTTATAAGATTGATCACAGTTTTATAAGGGGCAGTGGCAACCAGTCTCTAGACGTCACTAGGGCACCACATTCCATGATAGAAATTGTTTTTTATTTTAATTTTTTAAATAAACATTTTTTAAATAATCAATATCTACATATTTAAAGTCTGTATGTGTTAAACATGCACAATAACGTAATATATAAAATATTTTTGGGGAAATGAGCATCCTGGTTCATTCTGTCTTCTGAGGCGACAGAAATATCACCCAGTCAGAGAAGCAGCAGCCAATCACTGACCTGCTGACACAAGATACAACATAAATTTAGCCAATCAAAAGTTCTTGAATCTGTTGCCTAATGGGCTTCATTTATCGCCCCCAGCACAGTTGATTAGTGATTTTAGGAACATCTAACATTATTGACATGTAATACATGTCTCTAGATATGCTTATTTAGTCGTAATAGTGTTTTAGCTCATTTTATTGTATATGTTTCTGAACCAGACTCGGTTGGTAATCTAATGATACATACTGTACTTTCTATCTTTGCACATTTGCATTCAACTAATGGCTATTTTTGTTCATTATTAGCGCACAAAGCACTGGTAACCTGAAGTTTGTGTTCAATAATATTGGGATGGTTGAGAAAACTGATAACGGGGATGGTTTTTATGATATATTCAGCTCATGAACAATTATAAATATTATAAATATTTTGTCAATCTGAAAAATTATATAGCATTCAATTATATGTTTGTTTCTTAACACAAAAAGAAAATGTATTTTGAAAAATATATCCAAGTACTGCATATATTTAGCGGTATTCCCACACCATATTTATAATGTACTTTAGGCTG
>BRDA01012162.1:27422-45920 GCA_036984385.1 Crenuchus spilurus
ATTCTGTCCTTGAACTTCAACTGTCAAACCAAACTCAGAAGTGTCAGTGGGTTTGAGAGGAAGCTGGTTTGGTGTATATGAAGCTTTGAGACTCTCGCACTGTAATGCAGTAGAAGTAGAGAGTAGCTCACGCAGCTCTAGGTCAGAGGCA
This sequence comes from Crenuchus spilurus, assembly GCA_036984385.1. Lineage (NCBI taxonomy): Eukaryota > Metazoa > Chordata > Actinopteri > Characiformes > Crenuchidae > Crenuchus > Crenuchus spilurus. The sequence continues at coordinate 27,574 of BRDA01012162.1, forward strand.
GTACTGTTACTCAGAAGCTTTAATGCATCCTCTCATCCATGCACACACCACTGCAGCACTACAGCAGATCCATACATTAATCCCCTGAGGCACATACACATAAACCTATAGATTATACACACTCTCAGAATCACAAAGGCACAAACAAAGTCACGATTACCAGCACACACATGCAGTGTACTTGTACACAAACACACACATTTGCATGCACTCATAATTGATTGCACACATTCTTCCACACTGACAAAATGCTGCTTGAATGTACAATGCAACACAATTCTGGTCAAAAGACAAGCGACAGTGTTGAGGTTACACAATATATTGATTTGCAAGTCTTTGACACATTAGTCTAAACATTATGACTAACATGGTGTTGATCCTGTCCAAGCTTTCCAGATAGCTCTGATCACTGAGTCATGGACTTTGCAATATCTTTGGAGGTATCTAGCACCAAGACATTAGCGAGAGCTGACTTACTCAAGCACATCCCACAATCAGTGCCGGGTTCTGATATGGATGATATGGGCAGCCGCACAGGGCAGCCTGCCCTGCCTCCGAGAGGTTTTGTGAAGCGCCCTTGGGACCACTGCATTGCATAGAGCTGGCCGGTGTTCATCCCCAGGGGCGGGGGTGGTGTTGGAGTTGGTGGATTTACTCACAAACTGTTGGTCCTCAATAGCGGTGGGGAGGCGCAGCAGGGGTTGTTGGCCCAGGGTGCCAAACGGGCTAGGACCACCACTGCCCATAGATGCCCAAACATATTGTGGAATTTGGAAATACTAAGCACTGACCATTGACTGGGATCATTCCAACACTCTTGCCATTTCAAAGATGCTATGATATATTATACATATTGATTAGGCTGTTGTAAATGTGGCTCAGGTCTTCCTCCCTGCACATTTCTTCCACGTTCATAATGTCAACTAAGAGAACCTTACCGTTCCAGACCTTCACATGGTTGTAATATTTAGGCTCATCATTGCACAGTGAGATCACAAACATGTACACATATGCACTCATTCGCATGCAAAGAAGCGCCTCACCACCCCATTCTGTTGATATTGTAGGTCATTCCTGTTTTTTTCTCTGTTTTTTTTTAAATCAGGATATTTCTGTCATGCACATGTACAGAAACTAACCCACACACTCCCCCACACAAGGCTACGCGAGAACCTCCCCTGTTTTCTGTTGCTCTTTATGGAACACCTGCTGTGAGCACGGCTAAGGAGAAGTCCTTTCTTCAGTGTCATCACATTAGCATTATCATTAGCATTAACATTAACATCACTATAACGTTTTTCCAGTTCTCCTGTTTGTAAGTAAATCATGTCTGCACATATGGATCTATACGTGGTGCTCAGCTGTTGCTAGGCTTCGAGCAGCCTCTGTCTTTGACTCATACCTTTGCCAATGTCGTGTGGAATTCATTTGCAGGGTGTTATATAGGACAAGTACGGAATGTCCTCTTTCCCGTGTCCCCTCTCTGCTCTGTGGTTTTCCACATGGAGAAAAAAAGGGGATCAGGAATGGGATGTAGGACTCACAGGCGATTCCCTGAGGTGAATGCTGGACCTCAGCCTTAAGAATCCTCTCCAGCTGGAGCAGGGTGATTTATAGCCTTTTACACCAAACAAAGAGGAGACGGCACGAGTGAAAGTCCTCTACACACCAGTACACACACTGCAGCAGCAGGAAACACACTCAGGCCTGGTCACATCTCATTCCCTAATACACACACATACCTCCAGTCACACTTCATTGCTGTCGCAGTGCTCTCTCTCTCTCTCTCTCTCTCTCTCTCTCTCTCTCTCTCTCACCCTCTCACTCTGTGTGTGTGTGTGTGTGTGTGTGTGTGTTGTGAGGTGAGTCATCAGAGTACAGCATAAACCAGCATCTCTCTCTTTATCTCGCTCTCTCTCTGTGTCTTGTCTATCTATCGCTCTGCCTCTCTCTCTCTCTCTCTCTCTCTCTCTCTCTCTGTCTCTCCCCACACACTCACACACACACACACAAACACACATACTGTATATACATATGCCTGTGCCTATCTCTCTATCTTTCTCTCTCTTTCTTGTTTTCTCTCTTTCTCGCTCTATCTCTCTGTCTCTATCTCTTTCTCTCTCACTCTGTCTCTCTCTGTGTCTATCTCTCTCTCGCTCTCTGTCTTTCTTTCTGTTTATCTCCCCCCCTCTCTCTCTCAAAATAAAAATTCGGTCTGGTTATTTTTAACCAATCCTGAACTGAATTTCATGTGACTGTGTATCTAGGAGTAGTGAAGAGAAAGTCAAATGCGAGCTTAAAGCAGACATCCACTGCACGGCAAGGAGCATTCAAATGTTCCACAAAGCCACAAAGTATTCTGTCATCATCAAAAATTTGAATATCATGATAAAGCTCATTGTTATTCATAATTTGCTTCTAAAATGGCATTTCAAGCCTGTTGACAGTGTATGTTCAGAAATACAGAATTTTAAGTTATTAGAACATTTCATTTTGAATAAATTACTGTTCCAACATTAAAACGAAAAAGGCTTGAAATATGTGACTTTACATGTTATGAATATAAAATATGAGTCTGCCTTACTTGTACTTTTACTTACTTATACTTGTGCATTTTTGGAGATGCACTAATATACATTTAAACCAGACAAAGTCTGTTTATGTACTTACACCAGATTTTTGATACATTATGTGTTCAAAAGTATCCAGGCACTTGTAGGCATTGAAATCAGCTACTTTAAGGTGCAGCTACTCTAACGTCTCCATGCCCATGCCATGCATCAGCTAGACTAGTATAAAGCCTTCCAGCACTGCTCTGTGGAGCAGTGGACCTGTGACCTCTGAAGTGATGAAGCTCCATCCAATACCTTGAGATGAGTTGGAGCAGGGGTGAACAATGTGGCAAAAATATAATATCTTTATATTTGACGTTTTTTGAGGTTTAATGAGTTAAGAAAAAGCACAAGCAGTTACAAAATATAAAATATATTTCACATACACAAGACTATAGAGAATCTAATATCTTTCCCCACTTATTAATGTCAAAATGTGAAACGAAAATTGGCTGACACAGAAAACAACCAGTCAAGAGCCTACTATCTTGGGCTAACATTTAGAAGGAGTCACAAAGTAAACAGTCCATCAGAAACACAAAAGTCTATGATGGATTTGTCTGTAAGATATTTCACTTCCATAACTGACAAAAAAGGGAACACAACCAATAAAATGATGACTCAGAAACCCTGGAAGCTGTTTACAGAGAGTTGGCCATGTTGAAACATAACACTTTTCCTGTATTCCACTTGCAGTCTAGCAATTATGACCCTTTTATTTATTCTGCTTTAAGCAAAACTCTTAAATTACTTTTAATGAGTGAAGAACTCTACAAGCTGTCTTCAGTCCCAAATATGTCTCTTGCTCTGAAAGACTCATTTTACTCCGTTGCATCTGTCCCTCAACTTAGCTGAAACAACAACCCTTTGATTCACGTTGGACCATTAAAGATGCACCAAAACATGATGGACGGAAGTTGGTATACATGGATTTGCGGATAGCCAATCAGAATGCAGCTGGCAGAGTCCTGACAGCGTGGTCAAGTTAACACACTGAACACTCTCCATCTGTGTGTGGGTGGAGTGTCTGTGGCTGAGATTAAATCAACTAATTATGCTCATTTTAACAAAATGCAGCTGGTCATCATATTATGATCTTTAAATAATGCTCAGAAAAGTATATTAATACAAAATACATAAATGCAAAGCACAAAAGGGTGGCACGGCGACTTGGTGGTTAACATGGTCGCCTCTCAGCACTGAGGTCTTGGGTTCAAGTCCCCTTCTGGATGGAGTTTCCATGTTCTCCCTGTCTCTGCGTGGGTTTCCTCCCACAGTCCAAAAACATAGAGATCAGTTGAATTGGTTCTAAATGACCCTGGTGTGTAAATGTATGGGTGTATACCCAGATATGGTAGGCACTCTGTCCTGGGTGATCCCCCTAGTGCTCAATACAGTCCTCCAGGTTGACGGTCGCGTCCGGTTGAGAGGATGCTGTGTGTCATTGGCTGCTGCTTTTTGCTGGTGTGTGTGGTTGAGTTCTTATTTTGATAATTGTAAAGCGTCCTTGGGTATTAGAAAGGCACTATACAATTCATTTACAGTATAGCTTTAGCTAATAAGTTATAATTGTGACCCAGAACTAATCATTCAACATTAGCACCTGCCTTCAGTACTGCACTGAATGCAATCAAATCCTCACAGCAAAGTTCCTACATCTGGAATAAAGCCACTTCAGCAAAAGTGGGAAAAACTCTATTAAAACCCTTTGCTGGATTAAAACACTGGATGAGCAGATGATCAAAAACTGCTGGACATACAGTGCATCAAGAGTACATTTCAAAGTGTATTATTTGAGCTAGTCATGAGATATAGTGATGCTGCAGTTGCCTGATGGCACTGAATCAAACTCATGGAGGAAATTAAGAGCCTGTTCAGAAGGCTGAGCCTTCACACAGCGGTGGGGAAATACAACGTGAGCGAGAAAAATCATCTAACAGCATATCTAATTTACCGCACACGCTCTGAAATGGAACTCATTCGAAAATCATTAGCTCGGCCAGATATGGTGGTCAGTTCAAGGATAAGGCCGACCAGACTGCGTCCTTGTGGGTAGTTTGCTCCCGCTGAGAGCAAGCCCGGGGCTATGATTTAGAACAGCGTGTTTGTTCTAAGTCAGCAAGAAAGTGAACACTACAGACAGCTACAGACAGAGTGAAAACCCAACAGATAAATACCACAGCCTCTATCGCACTGGACCTGCTGTAGCCATCAATTTCCTCTCTATTCAGCAGGAATGGGTCTGTAGGTGTGTGTATGTGTGTATGGAAGGAGGGATGTGTTTGTGCGTGACTGAAGTGGGATCTCAGCTCTTTTGTTGTAAATTGCTCAAAATCGTGCTTCACTGAATCAAAAATTGAGAAATAGTCCAGCTCATTATCGCTTAACAGACTGTACCAGGCTGAGACAGCCAGCAAGGCGTACACATGAATACTCATTTAGACACTCTCTACAATCTAATAATATATGTATTTACTCTCACTGGCCACTTCATTTGGTACACACAGCTTGTCATTGTCCATTTTATCAGCTCCGCTTACTACATACTAGTGCATCTCCAAAAATGACAACATTGTAGAAACGTTCAATTGTGTTCATGATTTAATACCAAAAGATAAACTGTCATATTTTTATTCATCACATGTAAAATGACATAATTCAAGCCTTGTTTGTTTTAATGTTGATACTCTTTGAATAGTAATTTACTCAAAATGAAATATTCTAATATTTGAGATTCTGGGTTTCTGATTTTCATGAGCTAAAGCCACACTGAACAACATTAAAAGGCCTGAAATGTCACTTTATATGTAATGAATATAAAATATGACACTTTATCTTTACAAAATTATGAGCAACAACAAACTGATCAGGACCTGTACAGGACCCTGTTCTTCAAGGACCCCCAGGACAGTAGCTCCTCTGTTTGTGTTGGTCCTCTAGTCTTTTATTGGTGCTCATGGTGAAGTTGTTGGCTGGATAGTTTTGGTCGGTGCACTATTTTCACTCCAGCAGTGACACTGAGGTGTTTAAAAACAACAGCAGCTCTGCTGTTTCTGATCCACTCAAACCAGCACAACACACACTAACACACCAACACCAAGTCAGTGTCACTGCAGAGCTGAGAATGATCTACCACCCAAATGATTTCCACTCTGTGGCGTTCTTGATCATTAAAGTACACAGAGGAACAGATGAACTACAGTCTTTAATTGTAGAACTACAAAGTGCACCTGTATGATCCGTGGAGCTGATAAAATGGACATTCAGTACAATGTACCTAATAAAGTAGTACAGACATATCCTGATCAGCCATAATATTAAAACCAATTAACCAATATGCTGTCAGTCCTCCCCAGGACACCTAAACAACTCTGACAACTATGGTATCTGGCATCAAGAAGTTAGAATCAGCTCTTTTAAGTCCTGTTAGTTGTGAGGTTGAGCCATAGTGAATTGGTCTTGCTGTTCCAGCAGATCCCACAGATGCTCCATTGGACTGAGATCTTGAATTTGGAGGCTGTTGGTAGCTGCTCACCACCAGTGTTAATTTCGTTAACGATAATTATGATGAAAAATATTCATTGATGACCATTTTTTTTCACAACAAAAATGAGACGAGAACTAAATTAAAACTAGTATTTTAAAATGAAAGCTATGACTAAAAGTATTAGACTTTTTGACAACGAATAAAAACTAAACAAAAATAATATATTTGTCAAATAATCTGCTTTTGTATATAAACCTGTCGTACTTACATCTGACTTTCTCGAAGCAGGTTAACCTGCAATGCTCCCCTGTCACACTGGGGAAGCAATTTACGGAGTAATTTCCCTTTTGCTGCCACAAAAAACAAAACAAAATGGAGTGCAAAGCTAGTGGACTGAAAATAACTGGGAAAAACACAACGAACCACAATCTCACCACCACGAACTTTACAAAAAAGTAAGCTAACATAGCCAATGTAGCTAGCTAGCTAGTTACTAGATGTTAACTAACTAGCTAACGGCGATGAATATTTATATTGTTTGATATGTTTCATGTTTCATTTTTTACATTTTCAATGTCTGAAGGGTAAATGTGCAATCCGTTATCATTATCTTAGGTGTTTAGGTTAAATAGATCACAAACACATCTAACTGGAGATGTGAGATACACATACAGCCTTCGTTACATCTAAAAATATCTCTAATTTAAAATAGTATAAGTAAAAATACAACTAAAATTGGATTAAATATTTTAAACATTTAATTGACAAAAACTAGACTAAAATGTTTTTAGTTTTTGTCAACTGAAACTAGACTAAAACTAACAATAACTAAATGACTAAAATGTGACTAAAACTAATATACATTTTAGTCAGAAGACTAAGACTAAATCAAAATCACATGTCAAAATTAACACTGCTCACCACTGTTGACCAGGAGTCCCCCTATAAGCCTTATAAAATCATCCAGTCATCTGGCCATAACTATTTGGCCCTTGTCAACATGGCTCAAATCTCCATGATGGCATATTTCTCTGTGCTTGATGAACACATATCTCAGACTTTCACGTGCATTTGTTTCTACTGTAAGAGGTATTAATGTTGTGGCTGAGCAGTGTATATACACAACCATGGGGAGACATGTTAAAAGTATGTACACAGTTCACATTCAAATGTCAAGAAGCAGTGCTTGAGGCTGGATCTGCCCTACTTCTACAAACAGAGTGATGCATAAACAAACAAATAGCACTGTTAGTGCTGCTTGTTCTCTGGTTTGATAAAAGCACTGCTGGGCTAAAAGCATAGATCATAACTCTTTATGAAAGCCGCATGGTTTTGAGAAAGTGGCAATTCTCAGACTGCAGAAAACAAAAGAGCAGTTTATGGGATTCAGGTTTCTTTATGTGACTGAATGAATCTTAATAGACCTCTTGGATTCTGCTTTTAGAAGATTATTCAGACCTGAGCTCTAATAGCCTACAGGTTGTGTTCCAATATTAGTCTCCTATACAAGTTTGAATTCACATGCTCAGTTATTATAGATAATCAATTCAGTGCTGCAAACTGAAATCATAAAAGGCAGTACTCACATGCTGTTGCTGTAGTATTGCATCTCTCTTGTTGTGTCCATAAGCATGCTTCTAGATTGTCTGCTCTTTCCTCAATGTCTGCGTCTTTCAGATTGTCCAACCCTTGTGTTTTGTGTGTATGTGAGTGTGGGATGGGGGGCGCTATCCTAATGTATGACCAAAAATCATTCTGTCAGATTGCATTGTCAGGGAGTATGTGTCTTATTCGGGCAGATAGTGAGTGTGTGTATGCACCACTGTGTGTGTGTGTGCCAGTGTTTCAGCTCCAGGTCAGACGGATGAGGCTGTGTTGTCCCTGTGCTGACTTTGCTGTCAGTCAGACAAAAAAGGAGGCCTACTTTAACGGTCTGGAGAGCAATGTGCCTGGGCTGTGTCTTCACTGCATAGAGCTTTATTCGTCTAACCATCCTCCCTTCCTCCGCCCCTTCCATGCTTTACTTTCTCCATGCTTTACTCTCGCTGTCTCTTCATTTCACTTTTCACCCATGACCCATCCCTACCCTCCATCTCTCCACAAATCCAGTCTTGTTATGAGGCACAGACATGTACAGAGACACACTCATACACACTATGGCTGCACGATATATAGTTTAGTTGCTATCGAGTGTTAGGAGCACTGTGAGCACTATGAGATTCTGCAATGTAAATAATGTGAATAACACAATCTGTAAGACTTACAGTCTTTAAGCAAACATAAAAGTGCATTTAGACTTGAATTCGCCATTACTGGTATTGTATAGACATGTTGTGGTAATAACTTTTCTTGAGTATAAATGACCTGTTACACTAACATTAGCAGACAACTTCTTATTTGAATATGAAATAGTTTGAACAGTCAGATTTAAGACATATTACGTGTGTTACAATAAAAGCATGCAGAAAAATATATGTATAAATAATGTATAAAATACGTTATAAATAATGAATATTTAAAAGTCACATTTACTTTGCTTTTCTATGTGTTTAGCCATTTAACATCCTCACCAAGAAAGAAGAGAAAAAAGGGATGGGGGCAATAATAAAAAATATATGTATTTTTAGGTATATGGCATTTTGTGGTAAAATCAGAAAATAAAACTTTTTTGCAAATTTTGCTAACTTTTTATAGTTTTTTCAGCATTGGATCCAGTTTATTCCTTTTGGTGGCTACGAAGCATTGCTGCTTTGCATTCAGACAAGAAAATGTTGCATTTCTAGTGACCTCTAGTGGAGGTTTTTATCCTACCATACCTCTACTGATTGGTAGAGATGGCACAATCACATTGTGTTAAGTTCAATGACTTCTTCAATATAATATAGTGATTTAAATTTGCTCTACCAAATGGTTGAGCAGAATGTTAAAGGATTAGAGCCATCTATATTACATTTATTTGGTTCTGAAAGACAGTTCAGTTTAAGTCTCATAATTATATAGAGTACTTTTATATGCTTCATGCTTTTGAGAAGATATATCCAGATATCCATGGCCAGGACCAAAAGAGCTCATAGAGCCCAGATGTAGCATTTGTGATATGCAAAATGGGCACTTTAACACCTCACACTGTTATTATTGTGTGGCTTAGGTTAAAGTCATGAATGGGCAGTCATGGCCTGGTGGTCTTGGTGGTCTTGGTTCAATCCCTGGGCAGGTCATGAGTGAAGTGCTCTTGAGCAAGGCACCTAACCCCCAACTGCTCTCCAGGTGCCGCAGCTGCCCACTGCTTCGACCACATGTTCTCACAGCCTAGTGTGTTCACTAGTGTGTGTTTCAGTGCACATATGTTCAGAGGTCAAATTATGTTGTGTGCAGTCACATTGGCAAAGTTGAATCTAATCTGAATACATAAAATGTTACATCAGAAAAATCACTAAATTGTGTTTGCATACTGTAATTGCAATATTAACAATTTTTGTCCATTTTGTGCATCTTTAATGTGGATAAAAACTCCTTTTTTTGTCTGACTGGCACAAGGTCTAGCACAAGGACAACACAGCCTCATCCATCTGATCTGGAACTGAAGCACTGGGACACACACTCACAGTGCAAGTACACAAACACACACACACTTCCATAAGACTGCATGAAGTAAAGACTACATGATATATTGTTATATTTCAAATTATATAGCATTTGCAATACTCATGCAATATGAGCACAGTAGTGAATGACTATGAGTGTTTTAATAAATCAAGGCAGGCATGTGATTTGATAAATGATTTTGGTTAAATTAATGCATTACCAAGTTGTCACATGTATGATTTGTTAATGTGATAATATATTTCATAGTGTATTTTCAATATGTTTTAATATAGTGTATAAATATAATAATTTAGTCCATACTGTGCAGACCTTATGCACACAAGCCTGAGGCTGCACAATATACTGCTTGTTAGGCACTAACAGGATACTTAGCCATTGCACTACCCATACCCTGCAGGCTTTATGCAAAATAATACATTGTGTGGATTCTCTGGGAGTTTTAATGTACCAAGCAGTTCATGTGAGCTTATAAACAAACCAGTTTGGTTCAAATAAAGCATGTTGGATTGTCATATAAAAGGTTTGCCAACATGTTTGTAATATATTGTGTATGTCAGTATGAAATGTATTCATTTTTTCCATATCTCACATACAGTCTTTTAGTGGTTAGTGGCCTCCATGGCTCTGTGCATTTTACAGTACACATGCACAGACACACACATATAACACACACACACTAATGCTTGCATACACAGAAGCACTCTGCTCTAACACATTGAACGCAGCAGCTACTCATGATATGACTCTAATACATGCCTTTGGCTTGCACTCCTTTTCCCGTCTATTTACTCTCTCTCTTACAGCACCGAGGGTACATTTCATTTCTTTTGTTCCACACAGTGCGTGCTGTTTGCATTTGTATTCTGTCAAGACTGAGAACACATTCCTTCTGGCCACAGATGATGAAAAAGTTCAAGCAAAACCCAAACTGGCTCACAGATTGCCTCTAAGACACATGCAATATTTTTAAAGGAAATAAAAAAGGGCAGGTGAAGTGAGCAAGCATGTAACAGTGATGTAAGCAAGATGCCCAGAGCCAAGGGCAAATTTTCAGATGCCCTTGATAAAGGACCTACCGCTTTGTGCATAGGACCAAAAGAAGAGTTTAATTTAATCCTAGATGTAATCAGTTAAAGGAGGCCCATCTGCCTTGCTCCAAAGACCCGTGAGGCTGTCTTTAGAAAATGTAATGACTCATATCAAAGCATCCTTGTGTCAGTCTAAGTCATCTCCATTTCAAATCAGCAATAATCTAAGTAGGTGGCCAGGCCTCCAGTCCAGAGAGCTGGAGGAAGGATGAACATGCATAAGCAGCCCAGTGTTTTCCCTGCTGTGCATTATACACATGAGGAAATGCCAACGAAATGGCACAAAAATGCTAATATCTGTAGGCTACGGAGACATCTTCCCAGAAAAGGTCAATGATTCAGAGACACCAGTGAATAAGAAGGGGTGGGTGAGGGAGAACTGCACTATGGAGAGACACTTAGAATGGCAGTTGGCTAAATGTGTTGATCTAGAGCACCAGAGGGACGGGAATAACAACAATATTGAGGGAGCACATGCAGCAAAATAACAGAAAACTAGTGATGGTCCAGTCTGAGGCAAATAGGATTTGTTACTCAAGTCCACACTGTTATTAATAAGTGACAAGATCGGGTTTGCCCATCCAGACGTCACAAACCTATCTGCTTGGGTGGCTGTGGTAGCGTTGTAGACATCAGTAACTACAGATAGGCTGATAGCTACAGGGTTGCCAAGTTTGCATTTTTTGGACTGCTTTAAAAATGTACCATAACTACCAAAAAAACAGAGCTGAGCTGTCTTACGAAACAAAGCTGGAGAGGTCTTAGGTAGACTTTCTAATATTAGTAGATATAAAAAAATTGGATCTAAAAGTATAGGGTAGAGTAGAATAAAAGGTATTAAGTTTTAATGACTAAAAAGCTTTAAATTATGTAGAAAATTAATGAAAAAGCAAGATTAAAATAAAGTAATACAGCAATTACAGCTTCCGCAAACATCTGTGGTTAGACTCTAGATTAAATTAGACTTTGGGTTTTAAGCTTGTGTAGGTCTGCTTTGTGTCAGACAGTGGGATGGAAGGTTTTTCGAGACCTGGCAACCTGGGATGCACTTCTTGAATTCCTGCACTTGTGTCGCTCTAGGTCTTTACTGTCATTTGTGGCGTTGCTAGAAAGGCTCTTTGAAATCTGATTTGAGTGGCCAGAGCATCTGAACTGAGAGGGATCTGTACACATCTGATTGTAATCAGATTTCAAACCACCTCCAAATGTGGCTTAGATCAGATTTGCAAAAGTTGGATTTAATGTTTTTTTTTTTTTTTTGCCAAAAATCAATCTGTATACAATCTAGATAGGCCAAAAATTTGGGCTAGCAGTCTAAACATAGCGTGACATGTATCAGTAACAGCACTCACTGATATTAATTATCCATCCATTCATCCATCCATTATCATCTGTTTAATCCTAATTATATGAATCAGATATTAGTCTCTTAAGTTGGGGTTGCTAAAAATCATGAGAGTGCAATTTTATAAGCATTCTAGATCAGCACTGATTATTGGGGGCAGCTGTGGCCTAAACGTCAGAGAAGCTGGCATAAACCTGAAAGCTCACTGGTTCAACACCCTGAAAATACCTGACCACCAACTTGGTTCTTTCTTCCTTTCTGGTCCTGGAGATCGACCACCTTGGAGAGCTCAGATCCAACACACCTGACTTTTATGCAGATGACACTGAAGATCTTCTTTACTTGAATCATGTTTGTTAGATTAAGTTTTGCAGCCAAACTCTGAAGAGTGGCAGATTTCCAGGAGAACAGTTCAGCACCCCGATCTAGATCAGTGTTATTTAGACACGTGCACATGATAAAGTATTACAAAAAAACTTCTACTAAACTGGTAAGAAAAAAAACAACAAAAAAAAAGCCAAAAACTGTTTTACTTTATATCATTTATATCTCCACTACTGGTCTCCAGTCTATTTTATGCGTATACTGTAAAACATGAGTGTGCAGCACTGCTGTTAAGTCAGTATTCAGTACTAAGTTCAGATTTCAGAATCAGGATTTAAAAAGCCAGAAATCCTCATAGACATGACATGACAAACTAGCTAAGAGAGCAGACAGATATCTCACATAACTCTGACAGAAAACACACTCAGCCATGAGTGCTTCCTCAAAGCTATCACAGCTGCTTCTCTCAGGTTCTCATCCATTATGCACTAGCATCCCTAATGGAAGCTGAAGAACAGACTGCCACACACAGAGTAACTTCTTACCGAGTATCAAACAGAGGATCCGTGTACATGGTGCGAGAGCAAACTGTGTCCTGTCCCTTGGATGTGACATCTTCCTGGCCGCGGGGAGGCAGAGTCTGTCCCTTCTTCTTGTTTTGTCCGCCTGAGCCATCTGTGAGGGACAGATGATTCTCTATAACATTCAGGAGTCAATTCATGGCCTAAAAAACTGCAGCTAGAGTTTTGAGTCCTTAGCAGAGTGTTGGCTTAAACAACTGACTGAACTAAACAGGACGCAACATAGAAAGAGGAACATCCTTTCTGTGTTTTTGTGTTAAAACATCATGTTTTGTTTTTAGGAATGTTTCTGAAGCTCATTTTATTCCTTAGATGGTTTATTTGTTACTGACTCTTTTATGTAAATGACCTCTGTACTGATTGGCTGCGCATTCTTCTGTCTTGTTTATGCTGAAATGCTCCTAATAATATTAGCGTGAATGGGGGTTTAGACTGAAGAGGTGGATATATGGAAATGTTATGTGATTTGTGACATCACAAAAACAAGAAATCGATAGAGTTCAATTGGCGAGTGAATTGTATATTTTAAAGCAGAATCATCTATTGGAAATGGTGCCGTAATACATCATCAATCTCTAATATTTCAAATTAGTTTATTTTTCATTTAATTAGCCCTTTAGTTTACAGTGGTGCTTGAAAGTTTTTGAGCACTTTAGAATTTTCTGTATATCTAAAACTAGATAAGGAGAAACCAGTTAAACAAACGTGGCAAAAATATTTTACTTGCTCAATTGTTTTTTGAGGAAAATTACCCAATATGACATTTGTGAGAGACAAAAGTATGTGAACCTTTGCTTTCAGTATCTGCTGTGACCCCCCTTTGCAACAATAACTACAACTAAAACTAAATGTACCTGTTCTTTAACCGTTCTTTGGTAGAATGACTTGTGTGTTTAGGGTCGTTGTCTTGCTGTATGACCCACCTTCTCTTGAGATTCAGCTCATGGACAGATGTCCTGACATTTTCCTTTAGAATTCTCTGATATAATTCACAATTCATTGTTCCATCAATGATGTCAAGCCATCCTGGCAGCAAAACAGGCCCAAACCATGATACTACCACCACCATGTTTCACAGATGGGATAAGGTTGTTAAGCTGGAATGCAGCGTTTTCTTTTCTACAAACATAAAGTTCTATTTTGGTCTCATTCGTCCACAAAACATTCTTCCAATGTTTAGCCTTCTGGTTTGTCCACGTGATCTTTAGCAAACTGCAGACGAGCAGCAAAAATTACTTATAGTGCTGGGGATAGAGTGCCATCTTACCCACACAGAGAGAGCACGGGCCAATTGTTGCTCTCTCAAAATGACTGATGGCAAGCATCATGACCTGTGATTCAAACTCGTGACTTTCAGATCATAGTGATAGCGCCTTAGTCCACTGAGCCACTTGGGGCCCCAAACTGTGTCAACTTTTCATGAAAGTCAATGCAAAAAGATTTTGTTTTTGCTCAGTTTGGAGCATTTCTATTGGTCCAATTGTCATCAAATGTGTGTGTTCTTTATAAAAGCTAACATAATTATTTATTTTAACTGTGTTAATGCACAGTTTTTGTAGTTTAAATTCTGATTTTACGATAAAGTGCCATCTCATTATATTGAAAAACAAACACTGATTGTTTTTATTATCACTGTAATTGTCTTCATCATGTGGTTTACAAAGGACATCCCATTGTGTAGCCCTCAGACAGCCCCTCAGGTGTCCATTGCCTGTCATGGTCTGTCTCTGAGGCTTTTACAAAGAAATGAAGTCAACCAGGTAATCTTCCGAATGGCACAGTGTTGGGAAAGCAGCAGATATATACGTGCCTTTAACACTGACATACAACAGGTCCAGTGTTTTGTTTTCTCTTGTCTTGCTGTCCACAAACTGACTGTATTACAATAGGACTGTGACTTTGTGTATACTATTTCTAGCATCCTAAGACTTCCAGACATAAAAGCAGTTTGTATCAACAGGCCATCACCATCATTAATAGCTGACCAACAGTATTATCTGCTAAGGCCAAAGCTAATTCTGACTTTCCCTTGACAGTTATTACACTCATCCTACCACTGTACATCACAACTCATTCTCTTGTTGTACACTGTAGTTTTCACTACCATGTACTGTTCTTGTGTGACTGACTGTATTCTTTCATTTTAGACACATCATCTATATTACCTGCATCCCTTGTCACAGTTGATGTATATCATGTATATTATGTATGCTATATGTCCAACGTATATTGTTTGCTTATTGATTGTAATTATGTCAATTACTGTACTTTCTATTTCTATACATTACTACAGTGTGACAGCAATGGCTTGAAACAAATTCTTATGTACCAACATACTTGGCAAACGCATCTGATTCTGATTAATGCTGCTGTGCCACAAATTCCCCCACCCCCTCCAGTGTTATAACAGTATTATAAAGGTATTAGAACATGTACTATTTAAAGATCCATCAAATTGTGATTTCATGAGAGCTGAATTTCTAATACACTACAATTTATTTCAGCTCTTAATCTGCATCATCTCCCCCCACCAACCAATTTTAAATCCTTAACTTAAAGATTAGGCTATATTAGCTGGCAGGCTGGATCCTAGACAGTTCAGTTTGATGCCATATGCTGAATTCTGCTCGCTGTAGTGTGTCTCACTGGCTAGCCGGTAATCTGCTCAGCAGTGCGGATTTAGGCGGCTATTTTCTGTCATCTCTTAGTGGGACGCAGGAGTTTAAGGTGGTTTGCTTTGCTGTGTTTACTCTTGTTGCTGTTTGCAGTAACACCAGCATTCCTGTACTGTAAAACGAGTGAAGTCCATAGGTTCAGTAATAATGTTCTGTGGAAGGGGGGGAGGGATCAGGACACAGTGTGTGTCCACCATACTGAGCATACCATCAGCAGTTGGCTTTGCTGAAAGCTGATTGTATCTTGGTAGTTATATAAGCCTGTTTGAACCAGTCATTATTCACATCTCACTATTGGTGCCTTGCTATTAATACACAAAATTAAACATGCAAAATATTTGAAGAAGCAGCTCTAAGAAGCAGTTTGTTTCATTTCATTTTATTTATTGCATTTAAGTTGATATAAATGTAGTTTTCCCATATTATTATTTTATGCAATGTGGAGTTTAAATTCAGTTTTTTTGTTTCTCCATCAAAATCATTCAGACTGCGATGTGAAGTGGTGCATTGGAGAGATATTTACTGAGCAGATTTTCTTTACAATGTTGATGAGCTATTGACCACCTCAATGCAAATGTAGCTATTTTATTTCCTATCCAAAATCCATGAATGCACTGGTCTAATATTTTAAATGTATTTTTGCTATATTATAATATATTGTATATGTATTGTAAACAGAAGAGTCAGTCAACTTCCTGTGATATTAGCTGTTATTGTCATTCAACTGTTCAAAGGTCTGGTTCCTATCATCAAACCAATATCCATGATTTTTAAGTATATTTTTTATTAATTTTTGAGAAATGTTCAGAAAATGGTCAAAAATATCTGCCAAAGATTTGTAGGTAAAATAAGAGCATCAATAGGCTACGATAAGCTGAACAGCTAAATAAACTGGCTGTAGAAGCCATCCATTTCCTGACTGTATTTGTGTAGGTGTGCTTACCTTCACAGTCCAGCAGGAAGCATGTGAGCAGATGAGGACACACTTCCTCGAGCACAGAGCAGAAGGAACAGAATGCACCAGGGCCCTTCTGCCCCAGCCGGTCCAGAAACAGCTCTGCCCTCTTCTTACTGCACTCCTGACCCAGGATCTCTTTATATTCTCCCAGAGAGAAAACCTTATCGTACACCAGGTACGGCAGCACCTTGTTCACATCCAACTCGTTCAGCATCATCTCTCTGTGCTGCTTCAGGACTCGGGCAACCCACTTTTTCTTCTTCCTGCTCACTGCTTTCCTCACAACACTCTTTTGTTTCTTGTTCTTCTTTACAAACCACTTCCTCGAGCCACTTCCAAACATCTTCCCACCGAGTCTTCCCAATAAGACTTCTTTGAGACTTCTATCCACAAATTTGCCCAAGAAAGGAAAGTACATAGTTTATACCTGACAGGCTACCATATCGACATGTCCCAACAAAGCAAGATTTGTACACACACAATGTCTGGAAAAGGAGGACAATCTGGATAGTGGCAGAACATAAGCCTGATGCTTACAGACTGTAAGAGGATTACTGTCGCACTAAGTATTGTCCTGTCTTTGCTCGGGCTAATTTGGAAAACTCTACTGAGAGATTGTATTATCTTTACTTCTAAATATGCCAATAGCTTTCACATGGATAATCACAATAGTATTTACATGATTTTACAACATTAAACATATTTACTGTACTCTAATATACATTTTCAGATCGATTGTAAACACAGTAATACAACAATAATGCAAAATGACATCCAGTGTCTTGTAAAAGTGTGACAACATGTGCCATAAATAAATAGTAGAGTAAAATAATATCAGACCAACCTATTGATTAAACCTGGATTATAACAGTTTCAGAGTAAGTAGGTGAGTGCACCAGTAGAGGGCACCGTTTTCCACTTTATATGCAAGTTGATTAACCACTGGATATACTACAGGAGGTCTCCCTCAGTCTTGATCCTGGAGATCTACCATCCTGGAAAGTTCAGAAGGCCTTCATTACCTGGTGTTAAATATCAGAATCAGAATCGAACACAAGTTAATTATTTCACACACCTGCTAATTTTGAGAGAAAGACTTTATCATGAATAATTGAGTTCATCTGAATGACCTGCTTTTGACATCAAGCAGGATTTGCATAGGGCATCTGAATACATTCACAATACTCTCACGGAACACTTGTTCAGTCAAATTTATTTAGGTGTTTGTTAAAGAATATCAATTTTATGAAGGTATACCAATGGTCCATATTACTGTAGGCCATAATAAATACCACTGCACCTGTCATGGTCAACAGCATTGGCCAAAATCCCTGTATAATGAGCCTCACCTTGCCACTGACCACAAACTTAGGTGACATTCTCGACATGGGCTTAAAGCCCTAATGAGAGTACCTCATTACTAACACCTGTTTGACAGGGTGCAGCTGCATTTACATACACAGATACATCTGTGGAAACATTTGATTATTTAGATTAAAAAGTAGCAAAATATTTATACGTACCATTTATACTTCTTTCTTTCTCGGTTTATTCATCCATTTTCCAAAAAGGTGTCTACAAACCAGATCCCAAAAAAGTTGGGACACTAAACAAATTGTGAATAAAAACTGAATGCAATGATGTGGAGATGGCAAATGTCAATATTTTATT
>BRDA01012163.1:0-7500 GCA_036984385.1 Crenuchus spilurus
AGACAGAGTGACTGACTGAGTGACTGACAGACAGAGTGACTGACAGACAGAGTGACTGACAGACAGAGTGACTGACAGACAGAGTGACTGACAGAGTGACTGACTGACAGAGTGACAGACTGACAGAGTGACAGACTGACAGAGTGACAGACTGAGAATGACTGACAGACTGACAGAGTGACAGACTGACAGAGTGACAGACTGAGAATGACTGACAGAGTGACAGAGTGACAGACTGAGAATGACTGACAGAGTGACAGAGTGACAGACTGAGAATGACTGACAGAGTGACAGAGTGACAGAGTGACTGACTGACTGAGAATGACTGACAGAGTGACTGACTGAGAATGACTGACAGAGTGACTGACTGAGAATGACTGACAGAGTGACTGACAGACAGAGTGACTGACTGAGTGACTGACAGACAGAGTGACTGACAGACAGAGTGACTGACAGACAGAGTGACTGACAGACAGAGTGACTGACAGACAGAGTGACTGACTGACAGAGTGACTGACTGACAGAGTGACAGACAGACAGAGTGACAGACAGACAGAGTGACAGACAGACAGAGTGACAGACAGACTGAGTGACAGACAGACTGAGTGACAGACAGACTGAGTGACTGACTGACTGAGTGACTGACTGACTGAGTGACTGACTGACTGAGTGACTGACTGAGTGAGTGACTGACTGAGTGACTGACTGAGTGACTGACTGAGTGACTGACTGATTTTTGAAGACATGTTGTCCAAGATATATAGTTTTCATTTGGGGAAAAAAACATGGAAATATTTTTAATTTCCATGTCGTTAATTTGCATCATCATTATTTCTGTAATAACCATTAAATTACTGATAAGTATAAGTAGTTCCTACAGGCACATTTGAGGATTCATCATTTATATAAAAAACCCTGTATTATGTATTTAATTAAATCAGGGTAAAATTTGGGATGATGCACTGAATAGCAATGAAATAAAAATGCTGACTACAGTCATCCTTCAGTTCACTTTTAAAAGAAAATAAAATGGCCCAATAATCCACTACCAACTCTGTGCTCATCACGCTGCATTTGCCCTTTTCTTGTAGCCATAGCTGAAAGCATTCATTACTACAGGAGATACGGACATACTGGGAGCCCTCATGTCATACAAGCTGTAGGGAATGTGAGACAAATGTATGAAAAACAGTATTTTTAGTGTTTTTTGTTATTGTCAAACACTGAAAATGAAGACAACAGGCCAAGGCTTAAAATATATTAAAATCCCTTAAACTAATAATCCGAACAATAAACCTCAGATTCCTTCAAAGAGCATTTGTAATATTTCACTGAAATACTGAATCTTGAAACAATACTAGGGATGCACTGAATATTTGGCAACCAAAATTAATCAAAACAAATTTATCAAATCATCAATAATCAAACGAAAGTTTTGTTCAAACTGAACAATGACATTTTAATAACACTGTTTGTCAACTTCCTCAACAGTTAACAAAACATTCATCAACACAGTTAGTTTGGTGGTAGAAAAGAATACTACAAGCTATATACTACAAGCACAACCTTTACTAAACTACACTTGTTATGATGAAGCCAGAATCTTTGTGTTTGTACTTCAGCGGCTGCAGTGTTAGGGACTATCTCACAATTACCAGAAGAAATGTGAAGTGTTTTAGTGTCTGTAGCTACGGTGGCCAATGAACACACAAAACATCCATGTGATTTACATCATTCATTTTAAATGTTTTCATCATTTTGTTTAATGTTTTTTTTTATTCAATATTAGCAATACATTTACATTTACATTTGAGGCATTTAGCAGACGCTTTTACCCAAAGCGACTTACAGTTGGGGGTTAGGTGCCTTGCTCAAGGGCACTTCAGTTGTGACCTGCCCGGGGATCGAACCAGCAACCTTCAGGTCATCAGACCGCGTCCTTAACCACTAGGCCACGGCTGCCCCAATAATGTGACACAATAATGTCACACAATAATGTCACACATACATCTTCATACATTACATACTTTTTCTAATATTTGTTTTATATACAAATATAAAAGAATAAATAATTAAAGTCATGTTATTAAACCTAATGATGTCAAACCAGATTATTAAATACAGACATTTATTTTCGACAAACTACAAGACTTGTTTTTGGAAATAGTTCAGTTACTACTTTTATACTCATTTACATAAATGAAAAAATGTGTTCAGTATTCGGTCAAATGTTTCATTTTGTTCAGTTTCTGTCAAAAATATTTATCTGAAATATTACCTGAAAATACTGTTTCCCTGTAGTCTGATGACAAAATGTAAAACAGATATGTTGACCACAGTTGTATGAGATAGCTTCTAAAGTTAAATATGCCTGATTTAATTGGAACTGCTGGATTATAGACTTAATCCACTGACTGGTTACCAATTACAGTCTGACAGCTGAACACAGCAATATTGTTGGAAAGCCCAGTTTCTCTACTTTAATTTGCATTTGCAGATACCGCAGGTGGTTGTTACTTGTTTTAACATATTACGCTATATACACATCATCAGCCACATGTTTGGTCTAAAACATCAGCACACTACTCTAATAAGCTATATCAGTGTAATTCTCTACACTGCTCAGAGCATCTTATTGCAGTAGGTTTAGTTTTGACACATACTGACTGAAAAGATTTGACTAGTCAATTCAAATGAGATCTCTATTTCCCCAAATTTGCCCTAATTAACACAGACAACCCAGATACATCCTAGCTCAGTTGCACATGTCTACATTATGTAAATGGCAGAGCTGTCTCAAATACTACCTTTTTTGCTATGGAGCTTAAGCAGTAATCCACAACAAGTATTCTAATATTCAGTGTTTTCAAGTAAAGTGCTGTAAGTTTTTCAATCAACTTTTTAAATAGCAAATAAACTTCATCATGAATCAGTTAAACAACAGAAAACAAGATATGTTTGCTAGCTAGACATGATATTTACCATGTACAAAATTGAGGTGATTTTTATGCTTGCTGTGCCACCATGGATAGAAACGACCTTTACACACATTTAGTCATTGTCCAAACTAAAAAAATATCGGCTGGGAGGTGTTTCAATTTACTACCATGTTTTTATATAAAAGTAAATGTATTTACCTTGTGCAAAATAATACCACTAAAGTTTGTAACTAAATTACATTGCAAAATAAGTCTTGTAGTTAGTCAAGAATGAAAATCTGTATTGTAATAAGTAGGTTTGACATCATTATGTTTAATAACATGAGTTTAAATGATGATTATTTTATATTTGTATATAAAACAAATGAACCGCGACCCTGATACGAATTAAGCAGGTGGGGATAATGGATGGATGGCTGAAAATGTTTAAAATGAATGATGTAAGTCACATAGATATTTTGTGTGTTTAATGTGAGTGTCATTGGCTACAGACACTGAAACACTTCACATTTCTTCTGGTGATTGTGAGACGGTCCCTAACACTGCAGCTGCCGGAGCACAAACACAAAGCTAAGCGGCTACATTCTGGCTTCAACATAAGTGTAGTTTAGTAAAAGTTGTGCTTGTAGTTTGTTGTCTTCTTCTATTTCACCACCAAACTGTAACTGTGCTTGTGAATCTGTGTTTTGTTAACTTTTGAGGAAAAGCACAATTCTGAATGTCCAAAAAGTATGAGTGTTATTAAAAATGTTATTGTCCAGTTATAAATTATTCAGCCGTTTCACTTATTCGGCTGAACATGAAAAGTGTGTTTTTTGCCATTTTTGGTCAAATCATTTTGGTTGCCAAATACTTGGTGCACCCCTAAATTTGACAAGTATGCATTTGGTAGATGCTCATATCAAGAGTGACTCAAATTGTAATCATGTTAAAGAAGTAGGCAAATGCAGAGTTATGATTTGTGCCTAAGGACTCTTAACACTGTGAGCTCTCCCGGGTGGGCAGCTGAACCTGAGCATGTCACATGGAGGACAGATCTGTAATGTGCTACGCTGTACCAACCACTACTCCAGACTAAAACCATGCATTCTGTCAGTAATCACAATAATTAGAGAACCTTCCTGGTTATTCAGTTCACATAGTTTTTGAGGGAGCAAATTCGAATTCTAAACAACTGCAAACTAGAGTCAAGGTCATGTGACTGCAGAAAAAAAAAATTTTATTTGTACGTGCTGACCTGTGAATCAGACTGGCCGAGATCACTGTGCGAGAGTGGCCTGTACAGCTTCAGGGTCAAATATCCCTCCACTGCAGTGCTGAGACTCGGAGTTAAGCGATACACACACTGGGTCAGGTCTCTCTGACCCACACACAGCCTGCCTGTTTATGCCAAGACCGCCTTTGTCATGTGAAAATGTGTCAACATTACTTGCCTGGCATGTGTGTTAGTCTGTGCATTGTTGCAGTAGGCCTTGCTTGAGAATGGTCACATGTATCCTCGAGGCTGGCTAAACTGAACATAACAATGGCCGAAGCCTCTACACAGCTGCTCCACACACACAAACACATCTCATCATGTCTGAGTGATATAGTGCCCTGACAGCTTTTCTGTCTACTTCTGTCTGCTGTTATGATTTCTTACTGACCACATACCTCTGGAAGCACTTTAATATTATTATTATTATTATTAGTAGTAGTAGTAGTAGTAGTACGTAGTAGTAGTATAATAGTATAAGTGTTGATTTTGCATTTTTTTAATAATGGTCTCTACTGTGCAGAGAAGAATTTCTATTAGACTGGAGCATTGCTGTGAAGATATGATTGTATTGAATGATTCGAGTGTTAGTGAGGTCAGGATGCTGGATGATCACCATTATCATTCTAGTGAAGACAGTTCTACTGCTCCACAGCTCAACGCTGGGGGTCTTTATACTCCTCTAACCCACACCTGGCATTCAGCCTGGTGCCAATAGGTTCATGTTTATCTGCTCCAGAGAGTCCTATTCTGTTGGCAGTTCTTCTCCACAGGCACTAGACAAGCTGTGTATGTGCATCTGTACATCTGTGTCAGCAACAGGTGCAGCTTAAAGTAGCTGAATGCATTAATTAGAAGAGGTGTCCACAAACATATGTGTATATACAGTGGTGCTTGAAATAGATGCACCAAAATGAAAATGTTTGGTCGATATTGAAACCGGAAAAAACTAACCATTTGGCCAAATAACGAACACGGATCTTAATTAATTTAAATGATTATAAAATTAGTAACTAAACTATTTACCAAAATAAGTTTTGTAGTTAGTCATGAATGAATGTCTGTATTTTAATAAGCTGGTCTGACCTCATTAGGTTTAATAACATGAGCTTAATTGATTATTCTTTTAAATTTATATACAGTATAAAACAAAGACAATAATATATGAATATGTATGAAGACGTATGTATGTTATATTATTACTAATATTTAATAAAATGATGAAAATGTCTAAAATGAATGATGTACACGTGGATGTTTTGTGCGTTTAATGTGAGTGTCATTGGCTACAGACACTGAAATACTTCACATTTATTCTGGTAATTGCGAGGCGGTCCCTATCCCTGCAGCTGCCTGGGTACAAACACAAAGCTAAGCGGCTGTATTCTGGCTACATCATAACAAGTGTAGTTTAGTAAAGGTTATGCTTGTAGTTTGTTGTCTTCTTCCATTTCACCACCAAACTATAACTGTGCTGGTGAATCTGTTTTGTTAACTGGTGAGAAAATGCATCATTTTTAATGTCCAAATTAATGTCTAATGTTAAACTAACTTTACCACAGTAAAGTTACACTCTGGTTACTGTCTATAGCCAGGAACTAGAAAAAGATAAGTGTTTTAAAAACATCATCGTTCGGTACAAATTATTCCGTTGAACACAGAAAGTGTGTTGTTTTCCATTTTCAGCTGACTAATTTTGGCTACCGAATAGTTGGTACATCCTTAACTTGAACATTTGTGAACCCTTTAGAATTATCTATATTTCTGCATAAATTAAACTAAAATGTCATGAAATTGTCACACAAGTCCTAAAAAGTAGATAAAGGGAAACAAATCAAACAAAAAAATAAAGAGGAGCTCAGAAGTGTTACTGATACTCAGGAAGCCGGAAAAGGTTACAAAACCATCCCTAAAATGTTTGAACTCCACCAATCAACAGTCAGACAGATTATGTACAAATGGAGGAAAAATTACCCTCCACAGAAGTGGATGACCAACAAAGCTCATGCCAAGAGTAAGGCGTGTAATAGTCCACAAGGTCAAAACCTGGACCTTGTGGACCCAAAGAACCTAAAGTATCTTCAAGAGTCCAGCATCAGAACACTGAACAACATTGGTGTATATGTCAGGGTTACAAGGAGAAAGCTGCTACTCTCACATGATCATGTTGAAAAGCAAGAAGGCTACAGGAACAATATTTTGTGGATGTTGTGTGTATTTTTGCTTTAAATGAGAAGTGGTATGATGGGAGAAAGGAAAACATTGAGGCATAAAAACCTCAACACATCTGTGAATCACTGGTGGTGGTGGTGGTTTCATGGATTGGGCATGTTTTGCTGCATCATGCAAACATTGACGCAACAATGAATTTCTGAATTATATTAGCAAATTCTAACTGAAAAATGTCAGGACATCTGTCTGTGAGCTGAATTGCAAGAGATCATGGTTCATGCTGCAAGACAGTAAACCTAAGCAGTAAACCTAAGCACATTGTTCTATCAAAGAATGGTTAAAGAAGAATAAAGCTCATGTTTTGGAATGGCCAAGTTAAAGTCCTGAATTTGTTCAAATAGAAATGACCTGAAGTAAGCAGTTAATGGATTAATCTTAGCTGATTTGCAGGACTGATCACCAGTTACCAGAAACGTTTAGTTATTACAGGTGTGCAGTTATTACTGGTCACATCAGATACTTAAAGCAAAGATTCTCATACTTTTGCCACTCACAGACATGTAATACTGAACCATTTTCCTCAATAAATAAATGACCAAGTCTAATATTTTTGTCTCTTTTTGTGACAATCTGAAGAAGTTTTAGGTCAAATGAAAGCAGAAATATACAACATTCTAAAGAGTTCACAAACTTTTAACACTTCTATACAAATAAACACACACACACACATACACACACACACACACACACTCCTACTTGTCTTACTGTAACACAGATAAAAATGTAGTGGAAGTATGACAAGTATTACAAACAAACCACAAAGCTTTATTATCACTAATATCAGTACTGACCATCTTTAATCAATTTATCACTCTAATCAATAAGAGAAACAATCAGTTCTACAGCCAAGTAATTGCTGCAACCAAGCAGTTGAATGTCATGTTCAGTGACTTTAATAAGTGTACTCTGGAAAGATTATGATGTTGTCCTTAGCACACACACACATGCATACAAAAACTCAATGCAGTCAAATTGTCTAAATAATATTGTACCTGTTGATGTTATCAGTTATCTACACTTTTAATTTGGATGAACAGTGGGTTTTGGAGTCAGGTCTTATTTTGTGGATTTACA
>BRDA01012163.1:12500-23756 GCA_036984385.1 Crenuchus spilurus
ATACTGTAAGCAAAACAATATACTGGTTTTCATCTAAGCATAAAAAATAACTATAATAAAGAGGGCTGGACCTTAAGATACCTTGTTTAGTGTAGTGGAAGAGTCTAAGGCAGATTACAACACTGGGCTGTAAACACAACACAAAATGAACCTCTGCCTGCAATCAATCCTTGCATTTAAACTATTCAAATTGATTTTTGAGAACTGATACTTAAGTGCATCAATCGTTTTTACACCATTAGCAATTATGGTTTACTTGCTGTGTGCTCTAAATAGATAAACAGAATTCACGTCAGGTATATTGAAAGACGTAAAATATAGTGTGTGTATATAAAACATTGGCCCAAGATATTATAACCTTGGACAATGATGATCTCTTAACAATGAAAGGAAACAGTATGTGAACATTCTACCAATTCCACCTTTTATATGCAGGAGAAATGGGCAGAAATGAAGAACTGATCAACTTTGACAAGTGCTAAACTGTTATGGCAAGATGAAGCATCTCTGAAATGGTGCTCCCAGTCAGCAGTAGTGACTGAAGCAGACAGCTTCACCAGATCTCAATCCGATCAAGCATCCACAGTGCACTTTCAGAGGTCTGGTACACAATACCAGAATTTGACTTCAATACCAATGCAAGTGTAGTGTCAAAATACTCAATAACATATCAATAATCTGGCTATAAACTAAACACACTCACTCTCACTATTGTCTTTAAAACGGAATGTTTATATGATAAAACACAGACAGATGTCCAAATGTATACAGTATAACTAACACAGTACAGCAGAAATAAGTATTAAAAATTAAGTGTATAGAACTTATTGCCATTTTTGTGTACTGAAACATTTCAATACCTTTAGGGCAACTCCAGTCAGAACTTTTACACATGCCACAAAGAGGGTCAAGTTAATTAGCCATAATGTTTGTTTTGGCTCATCCATTGTGTATGTGAGCATCACAACATCACAAATTGAGTAGCAATCAATGTATACTCCTAGCATAAACTACAAAATCTGCCCATAGCCTCTCCTGGCATGCACTGGACCACCCTCACAGTGGTGTGCCAACGAGAGAAAAAACACATCAAAATGCAAAACATTACCTTGCTTTAATCTGGCAGTTTTTATGTAAATGATGGCATTTTCATAGGAAATGGCACCAAGCATAGAGGAGGCCAGAGAGAATGAACCTAATCCAATTTCCCTGGTGTGAACCAAGGGTGCGAGGTGCACACAAAGCTTTAAGATTTCCTCTGAGAGCAAATGAGTGAGGAAGTGTGCAAAGTAGGGCCTCCACAGAGAACACTAATGACATATTGAACATTTGTCCACTGGGTTCTATTGAAGTGTGTTTTGTGCAAGTATTTTTTTCTGTCCTGTTACTATAGGTGGCAGATGTGGATTTCACACAGCAGTGATATGTAGTAAAGTATAAGGCACACCATGTACACCCATTAGCCATTACCTGAAATTATATTATTTTCAATGTTTTACACTACTTGTTCACTCTGTCAGCTCTACTTACCACATACAACGATGAGTCAAAAAATGATCTAATTTTAGTTATATTAAAACTTCTGTCGGTTGCGCTTTCTGTATTATGTCACTGTCTTCAGAGTAAATGCTGCACAGGGGTGCATTTCCTAAAAGCATAGTTGCTAACTATGCCAGCAACTTACATAGTTTGAATGATGCAATTGTGATGGAGGTGTTTCCCAAAAACGTAGTTGAAACTACTGAGGTAACACGTTGGTAACTTACATAGTGTGCTGCATCATTAAGCAGCACAGCTGTTTCCCAAAACTGTAGCTCCAACAAATGTTTGCAAACTGTGTTGTAAAGTTGTGTGGTTCCAACCACAGATCTCGAGCTGTAGTTAGAAGCTTAGTTCCGGGAGACTAGGGATGGGCGATATGGACTAAAAAACGTATATCACAATTTCTAGGTTTTATCACGGTAACGATAAGTGATGATAAAAAATTATATATATATATATATATATATATATATATATATATATATATGTAATTATGTATCAGTCTAATCTTTTGTTTTATAAATCTATCACTACATTGTCTTGAGATCCCTAAAATAATACTAGAGACCACTAAATTACAATAATTAAGTTTAACTAGTACACCTGTGTTGCAAAACTGTAGTGACGCCTATTAAACAAGTCTGAAATATGAGAACAAATTTGACATTTATTTAAATTCTTTACACCTTCAAAAATAACTTGGCTTATAAAAATTACAAAATAGTACAACTGTAAACACAACATGATAAAAAACAATTTCAATAAATTCCAATGAACATGTAAAACTGAAATCCCTTTTTGTGCAAGAATCCAGAAATAAGGCTGTCAGAAAAATCTGTGTGCGCTTTACACCTTTAGATTTTTGGTCAAAAAGACCAGCATATTAACTGTGGCTGGTTTCAGAAGAGACCGTTGGCAGGTTACCACATTTCCTCCAGCACTGAAGACCCTTTCTGAGGCTGACGGTCAGTCAGTCTCTCTCTCTCACACACACACACGCACACACACACACAGGCTCTCTCCGTCTCTCTCTCTCTCTCTCTCTGTGCTGCCATAATAATAATTAATTAATTATAACCTAAATAATATTTCGCTGTAGTAATAAATATTGTACCTTTGTCCATGTCGAGGTCACGCGGTATGGGTGGCGTCATCACCCAGAAGCACTTGCGGGTTGTACAGAGTTGTAAAACAGTTGTGAATTGTTCATATCGGTTATTTTATGCAGTTGTGTTATGCTGGCTTAGTGTTATATTAATGTAGTCATCACCCTGCGTTGGTAGATGTGATCAATTTGTTTACATGAGTAACTTACCGTCTGTGAGATTACATTACTTTACATTGCATTTAGCGGACGCTTTTATCCAAAGCGACTTACAATAGTGGGAAAGTAGTGAGATGTGGAGTAGCATTAGAGTCATAAGTAGCTCGGAGCATGTGTATTTAGCTTTAATCTTAAGTGTTCACAAGTGAGCATAAAAAATGCTTTGCATAGTGCTGGATGCCTTTAAGTTACTATTCTTTCCCACCACCCCACATTATGTAAGTTTTAAGTTCTGTATAGTTAATCTGGTTGATGTGAGCATCAGGGACAGTACTAGGGCGGGGCTACGGGGCTATAACCCTCCTTCTGTCTCTGTCAACAGGATTGCTCGTGCAACCCCACACATACCGGACAACAAACTGAACTCAACTCGCACACGCGAACGCTCCGCCCCCTCCATGAGGATGCCTATTTTATCGCGGGAGCGAGATGAAAACAAGAGGGAGACCTCTAGCGGGAATTTATCGTTTTTATCACGAGATGACAAATAATTACCGTGGGGAGTTTCTTTGATGGTATATCCTACGGGAGACCATGTCATCAACTACATAACATGCAGTTGAAGGATAATGTCGGAAAGCTGAAAATGTAAAGTGCTTTGAACATGTAGTATTTAATGTACTTCTTAATATATATCTCTCTTTATGAATATGCATTCCTGAAATATCATCACTATAACACATAGCAGTTATGTACCATTAGACAAACTACACACAGATACTCTTGTGTTTCAGTGGCTCAATCAGTACAACATGTAGTAGATGTATATATTAGGTCCCCTGTTCATATCTCTTGCTGTATTTGTATTTTTCATTAGTGCTTTCCTGTCATGTTTTGGCATTATTTGTCATCATATGTTTTTAGCTTTGAAAACCACACTAATGCACACAACACACTAAGTTCTCTGGCAGAAAATTGTGGCTTTGGTGGCATTTTTACTTATACAGAAAGTACCGAACGTATGTCTAATACAAAGGCTACAAAAAGTAGCAGTTGTTTTCTCACAGAAAAAATAACATATTTAAAGTACTTGAAATGTTTCTAACCTTAACCACTAAGACTTTTCATAATAATTATATATTAAAAAAAGCAAACATTAACTGAATTCAAACCTCCACTTGTCGTATTAAGGAATATCAATCTGTCACTTTGAGAGTCCTTCGCACAGGTCTATCTCACTGAGCTACAAAGACATGCTGATAACCGCGCATACAAATGCCTTGAACGTTGGTGTTTTTGCAAGTTTCTCGCTTGAAAGTTACACCAAACACATCTGGAAACATTGGTTTGAACCACCGTAGTACAAAGTACAATGTGGTTCAGACTACTGTGGTACCAACAAGGAACAACAGCTTTGGAAAACAGTCATAGTTCAGATGTTATTTTAACCATGTATCATACTATGTTCAATGCTATTTTACAAATATTTGGTTTAAATACACTTTATTTTGTCCAAAACATACCTCACTTAAAGTCTCCTATGGCCTAAAATATAATGTATTATAATTCATAATGCATAATAAACGTTATGCATTAAACAAATATTTATAGCTATGGTTACAAATACCTTATGAATGCATTATAACGTGGTATTGATATGTTCTTTTACATATGACATTAAAGAACATTTACAAAATGTAATGCTAGTTAGATAGTCACTAGCTAATTAGTTTTGGAAGGATTATACAAATAAATGAAAAAGCTGAAAGATGTTAAACCACTTTAAAGTCCAACAAATAGTTTGGACATCCTTCCTTGGGTCTCTTAAGTTTTGATAAACTTTGAACTGTCACACTTCATACATTAATGAAATCACTTATGAAAAATAACATTAATTAAATATTCAATAACATTAATATCTGTATGTAGAACATTAGTAAGTACACAGTATGTATGTATGTATGTAAAACTTCAGGTACAAGTACATATTACCAGATAACATAAACCAGATAAACCAGCTTTCTTAGGTGTTTTCTTGATGTGTTCTTGTTGTACAGGTACATACACTCCCCTACAGGATTAAAGTCCCAGAAGATCCATCTATCTAGCACCTGTCTAGGTTGAAAATGCAACATTCCTTTAAGGGCCTCCACATCTAATACATCTGCAAATGCATTTATTATCTTTTTTGTTCTTTTTTCATGCAGAATTTAGACTACATTCACAATACCAGGCTGAAGTGACTCAAATCTAGTTTTTTAGTAAATATGACTAAGACCTAATCTTTTCAAGGCTGTGTAGATGTGTCAAATCAGATCTTTGCAAATCAGATTTGAGTTACTTTGGCTATGTTCAAATTATAAGCCTCATTACTCAATTCCAATTTTTTGATCAGACTGGGTTTGAATATCTTAACAGTTCACATTCATAAAAATAAGTGATTTGTATCTAACTGTAATGTGAATGAATCTGTCTCTGAGATGACACGCATGTGCACATCACTTCTGTCACCAAGAAACAGTCATATCTCTACACCTTTAACATTTCAGAGGTGATGGGATGCAGGGTTTCTGCACTAAATAGAAAAGAAAATGATGGACAAAGTAAGATTAGAACACTATTTACTTTTTAAACCTTCAAATGTCTGATTTCATGTGTATTTTTGCTTGTGTCCATGAGCTAAGTGCTAAACCACTGCTAGCCCTCTTGTTTACTTACAGAGCTGTGAAAACAGCAACAGTAAGTCAGCTCGATTTTATTCACCATCTCCACCTCATCATGTACAGTCCCACCAGCTGTTTACTGTCCTCCTGAGATACTTGAATATCTGTAATGCCAATTTTAATTCAATCAGTTGTCTAAAAATACAGGGTTGCCAGGTCCTCAAAATTCTTAATCATAATGTCTGACACAAAGTCATGCTACCAAGCTGAAACTAGCCCAAAATCTAAAACATTCAGGCACTGGTATATAAAGAAGCTTTAAAAATAAATATTTTAATCTCACTTTATAATGAGGATCACCATTAACTTCTAAACAAAAACATAGATAAGGGTGTTTTATATTGAACAGGCTGTGCCTTTTATAACGTAGGTTTTACAAATACAATTTTATAATAATATTTAAATTTAAAGTCCATGATTTCTCAGTTAGCCAGATAAATTCAAGTCAGTGTCCCTCAGGATAGACCTGACTTTAGACTTACAGAGGCATGCAAAGTTTGGGCACCCCTGTTAAAAAAACAGATTCGGTGATTTTAAAAAATCTGACCAAGTAGAAGTTTTTCAGAACATTTCACCTTTAATCTGTTCAATTCCATTTAAAAAATCAACTGAAATCCTTTATGGTGGAAAAAAATAAAGAACTAAAATAATCTGAGTGCATAAATATGGACACCCTTAAACCAATATTTTGTTGACGTGTCTTTGTATTTTATGACAGCATTCAGACTTTTTGGGTAGGAGCCTATCAAGACACATCTCAACTTGGCAATCTTTGCCCACTCTTCCTTGCAAAAGTGCTCCAAATCTGTCAGATTGTGAGGGCATCTCCTGTCTACATCCCTCTTCAGGTCAACGGACAGATTTTCAGTTGGATTCAGGTCTGGACTCTGGCTCAAAAACTCTGATATTCTTCTGGTAAAGTCATTCTTTTGTTAATGTGGAGATTTGCTTTGGTTTGTTGTTGTGCTGAAAGGTGAAAATCCCCTTCATCTTTAGCTTTTTAGAAGAAGCCTGAAAGGTTTTGTGCCAGAATTGACTGATATTTGGAACTGTTCATAATTCTCTCCACCTTGACTAAAGTCACAGTTCCAGCTGCAGAAAAACAGCCCTTAAGTATAAAGCTGCCTCCACCATGCTTCACTGTGGGTCTGCTGTTGTTTTAGTGATGCAGTGTTGGCTTTGTGCCAAACATACCTTTTGGAATTATGTCCAAAAATGTACAAACGTGTTCTCATCATGATCACAACATGTTTTCTCTCATGATTTTAGCAAAACACAGCTGAGCTTAGATGATTTTATTTGTAAGTAAATGCTTCGATCTTGCCACCTCACAGCCAAGACATATGAAGTACATTGTTGTCACATGTACTACACAACAAGGAGTTGCCAAAAATTCCTGCAGCTCCTTTAATGTTGCTCTAGCCTTTTGGCCTCCTGGAACAGTTTTCTTTTTGTCTTTCAGCAGTTTTGGAGGGAAATCAGTTCTTGGTAAGGTCATTGTTGTGCCAGATTTTATCCATTTCTTCATAACTGTATTGACTGTGTTCCGATGTATATTTAATGCATTGGGAATGTTTTGATGCTTTATAAGCTTTTTATGGGTTTTACTGTAATTTGAAACTGATTAAATATCAGGAAAATCCTACTAGAACAGCAAAATATTATTTGGGATCAATAAGAATGACATTAAATGAAAGTTGTGTATTAATTATTATTTAACATAAGTTTAAACGTGATTAGTTAATTCTGAACACAGCCACATCCTCAATTACAAGAGTGTGTACATATTTATGCAACCACATTATTTAAGGTTTTTTCCCCCTTTATCGATCCCTTTAGGAGGTTCCTTCAGGGAAATTAAAGACAGGTTTTTACAGATTATAGGTCATATTAAAGATTATTAATCTTGGTTTCATATTTAAAATTTTAAAAATAGCATTTTAACAGGGGTGCCCAAACCTTTGCTCATCACAGTGTGTATGTGTGTGTGTCACAAACACACAAAAAAGGGTGCATTTGCATGTTTTGTCGTGAGATCTAGAACAGTCCATATTTTCATAGATTATTTTTTATTTTCTTATCAACATAATGACCTCTTGACCTCAAGAAATATAACAAAAACACACACACACACACACACACACACGTCCCAAAGAAGACAATGCATGTGCTAAGTAAATAAATCCACTTCTCTCCCACACTCACCATCCAGGCCTATCTGAATACAACGTCTGGCATAAAAATAAACTCCTCCACCCGAAACTACACACACACACACACACACACACACACACACACACACACACACACACTCACACACACACACACACACACACACACACACACACACACACACTCCCTGGTGGAACGCAGGGCTAAACCGGCGTCACAGCTGAGTGAGATTAATGACTGCAGATTGCAGCCAACGGAAAGGGAGCCAATGGCCTCGGCAGCTTTCCCTCACACACACACACACACCTCCACCTCTCACTTCAATTAGTCCCATAATGAGAAGCTCAGTGGTGTCCTTATCTCTGCGCCACTACAATTTACGCTGCACAAACACACTCATTTCCTGCGCATTTCCGCTGGGATTAGAACTCTGTCTGAGCTTACACCATATCTTTACTCCCGCCTGGATTTCATTTAATCTAATGTTTACTCTAAACTCACTCGCTTTCATCCTCACTTCTCTGTGTGTGTGTGTGTGTGTGTGTGTGTGTGTGTGTGCGTGTGTGTTGGGGGGTGGTGGTGTGTGTGATAGTTGGCTGAAGATGTTTTGATTGCTTCAAAGACGTTAGGATATGCCATAAAGACCAGCATCATTATTCTGTCATTTCAACCAAACACCCACTACAGCCTGAGCTCCATAAACAGGAAACAACACACAACTACAAACTCAAATGTCTCTGTGTGTGTGTGCGCGTTATTGGCTACTTGCAATGTTACTTTTTTAAAAAAAGTAATTAAAGTATTAACTTTTAAGAGATACATTTATCATTGATATTTGGTTACACATTCAACTGACATGATATAATATTTGCATGTATTAGCATGTAAATATTCAGCCGATAACATTTACATTCAATTTACATTCTGTAGACAGGCTCAGTTCTGCACTTCCTAAGGTTCTGTGTCAAAAAACTGCACAAAACATGACAACAATGAAAAGCATTTTACTGTCCCTACAGAAGACCTTTCTAGAAACTTAAATCACAACTAAATATCTGCAGTATCAACTGAACGTTGAGATTCTGCTCTTTTGCTGTTCTTATTACTGGAAATTACTGTGACTTCTAAGGGTTAACTGTTAAAAGAAAAGAAAACTATGCAGGCATTAGTGGACCAAAAGAAGCTTTGCTTAGCTTGGTCAAGGTTACTCCACCACCGCCTCCCTACCTCCCATCTGTATATGAAGCACTCTGTACTGCAAACAGTGGCCTGGAGCAGGCCATAAAGAACCCAGAGCAGACGAAAGGCAGACACTAGCGTTGGCATGTCTAGCTCTAGCAAAGACAGATGTTGATATTAGCAGAGCTAAAGTGGGGGTAACATAAACTGTGTGCAGTGAGCAGCACAAGATGACAGGGATCATATATTGAGGTCGGGGTGAAAACAGGACAAAAGTCAGGGTCACGTGACAGTAGAGCTCACAATGTGCACACAAATCTTAATATTTTTTATAAAAAAAACAAAAAAATGATCTGTGATTTCTAATGCTCAATAACCTGTAGAATAGCTACTTCCTGAGGTATGTTTAAGATAGTAGTAACTTTAGGCTCCTGCAATGTTGTATGAGGATGATCAGGCTATAAATACTAGCAGTGTACTGATTCAGGAGAGATAGTACAATGCAGTGAATGTCTTGTTTGAAGTGTGGAAAATGGGTCACAAAGCAGATGTTAATGACTGGCAAAAAGCAGTGATTGCATTCCCAGTTGCATACTGAAAATCCCAGTCTAGAGGCAATTCTCATCAGAATTGTGGACGAAAGACAAAACTGACATACAGGGGCTGCCAGTGGATTTCACGGCTTGCATTTTCATTGCTTCAAGAATTTGATGCAGGTCCTTCACAACCAATTTGAACATATGGAGCAGAGTGGCATGCAACAGGTCTTCAAGCCTGATGTTCTGTTGGCCCCAATTCTGAGGAGAATGTCCTGTAGACTGGGACTGTTACCACTCCTGGTAGACCTGTATGACCGTACACTTCCATACACCTGCAAATTCAGCTACTTCCTTCACCCTCTGACCTTTAACACCCAAATCAATCACTCCTTTTGGACAATTATTACCATCTGCTTTGCAACCCATTTGCCACACATCAGACAAGAAATTCACTGCACTGTAACACCTCAATCTATGAATGTCATTGCAGACCCCACACGTATTTACAGCCCGCAATGCCATTTGTAGATATTATTACCCCCTTAATCAAGCAAGGTGACAAATTTTTTTTGTCCGGGGAGCTTATATTTCTGCATATATTTGACCTAAAACTCCTTCAAAGGATATAAAACCATCTCTAAAAAGTTTGGATACCACAGATTCTGCACAAATGGAGGAATTTCAAGACCATTATTACCCTCCCCAACAACGTTCAGGCCAAAAGCAAGATATGTAATAGTTTGGGAAGTCACAGAAGAGCCAAGGTAACTTCAAAACAAGTAAAGGCCTCTCACACTGGTAAAGGTTAATGATCAGGAGATGTTGTCCAGGCTTATATGATGTTATAATAATAAATCACAATCCATTATTGTATCTGAAAGGGGAAACACACAGATATTTGAAACATTGAAGGCATGAGGGAGGTTGCGTGTATAAGCAAAGAGTGGTATATGTCGTGAGAAAGAGGTGGCAGACAGAGGTTTCCACACCGTGAGCAGATTATCTGTGTGAATAAACCCTGTCTGCTGCCCAGAGGACTTTCAAATGATGCTTGTCTGTCTGTCTGTATGTATGTCTGCTGGAAACAGCAGGGCTGGGATTTGACTTGGGCTCATGCTATCCTGGCATGTTTTTAGACTAGCCTAGTCCAACTCCAAACTGTCAGTGTCACTTTCCTTCCCACGGTCAGAGCCACATTGCTTTTAGTTATGTGTCTAGTGTTATTTATGTGCATTATCATAGCACAGGAGAGGACACGTGTATGAGAATGCTGAGGTCAGCTGTGGTCAGATTGAGCTCTTACTTGATGGAGTTTCTAAAGTGATCTTCAGCTGGGTTCTTCACCGTACAGCTGTTCAGCAACCACACATCAGCATCAGAAGGATCATCTGGACAAGAGAGAGAAAGATATATTTACACAAATATTCATACAAATATCTTTATTACCAACAGAGAATCTAAAATAAATCAATAAAATCAATCAAGCAGCACTGATTTTACCCAACAAGAGATAGAAGCAACTGTTTGGGGCCCCATTGCTGTCAGAAGATCCCTAAAAATGTATGATTTATTACCATCAGTAGGCGTCTGTGCAGAATAGAATGGTTCAGAATAGGGTTTGTTTTTCCAAACAGCTGATCACAGTTCATCATGTGAAAAAGTGCCAAGTGACAGTCCTGTAGGTGGCTTTAAATCATCCAAACTTTAAAACAACTTCTTAAAGCAGTATTATACCTATATTTGCTACTGCACAGCCATTTGTTTATATTGTTAATATGCAACAATTAAGTCACTCTGTTAATTTTTTTCCATTACATACAAACCGGATTCCAAAAAA
>BRDA01012165.1:286-20932 GCA_036984385.1 Crenuchus spilurus
CATTAGAAGAGGTGTCCACAAACATTTGGACAGATCAAAAAAGTTATTTGATTCACCTTTAAAGTGGATTTATCTGCTAAAATCAGTCAGAGATCTTAGCACCTGAGGTCACTCCATCAGTCTTCTGAAGCTGCTTTTCACTCCAGTGTCTACATTTAGACAATCAATCACTCAGACTCACATATGAGCCTCATCAATCAGAGTGCATGCATGAGGCTCGGGGTTGGGTTGCCAAATTGGAGATTTCTCAGTGATAATATGAAATGGAAGCTCAGAGAAGTAAACACTGTTTCATTTTACAAAGCTCTTTAGTACAGACTTATTGATTAGAATAAACAACTTGGCCGGCTTGTAATATAATAGCTCCGGCTCTTTCATCAGGAAAATATTAGCTGCTAAAAGTCAGGCTCTGATTTTGTGATTAGACACTCTGTGTAAAGAAAGCAATTTTGTAATAAATCACAAGCGTCAGCTTCTAGGCCTACAGCACTATCGCTTAATGATTTCTCTACTTTAATACACTTGATTTGTGTCACAAAACTCCTTATAAGGTTATTAATTTTCTTATTTGCTCCCAATGATGTCACAGACAACAGGCACTGTATTCATAACATTTAATGGAATATCTTTCTGTGAGGTAGCTCTTAGAAGCTTCAGACATTGTAACCCTCCTGCCACTGCCATGTCCCTGGCCCTGCCACTGTCTTGTCTCCTTGTGCTTTTGTTTACTTTGGCCACGTGTCTCCACCCCCCGCCACTTTATATATTGTCCATTGCACAGCCCTGCCTGGTCTTCATTTAGTTTGCTTTAAAAGCTTCCTTGTGTCTCACAATCCCTAGCAGCCATTATAATGTTTATTATGTCATGTCTTCAAATCCATGTTATGTCATCATTTGGCTTAGTCTTTTGTTCACAGTTGAGGTTGCTTTTCGTAGAAACAGCTCTTTATAATAAAGCCTTGTTTTTGGAACCCCAGATGTTACAATCACTACCACTGTGAGAGATTCCACCTCTAGAACTAAGCATTTCACATCAAAACACTCTGAATGGCTTAATGGTTTAATTATGCATTTTGTTTTAAAGTGGGTGCAGAGTGATCATAATGATGGATGTTAAATTTTGTCCTCATTTCG
Source organism: Crenuchus spilurus (assembly GCA_036984385.1). Lineage (NCBI taxonomy): Eukaryota > Metazoa > Chordata > Actinopteri > Characiformes > Crenuchidae > Crenuchus > Crenuchus spilurus. Next base: position 1,421 of record BRDA01012165.1, read on the forward strand.
AATGAAAATATAATGGTACAGCAGAGGGAGATGTGGAAATTTCTGCTGGATATGTGTCCCGGTTTAAGAAACCTGGAGCTAAAAGCCACCACAAACTGTACATTGCCACAACCTGGATTTGAATTGGTACTGATGCAAAGAAATTCCTGTACAGGCAAAAGCAGTGACTCCACAAAAAAGTAGAGAAAACAGAGGGAAGTATATAGACTAGAAGCTAGAGATTGTGCTCCTGGATAAAATACTGGTACCGGCAGAGTATGACGTGTGCAGGCAAAGGCAGTGACTCCACACCAAGCATACAATGCGGATTCCTTACGTAAGCCTGTCACAGCTGGGGGTAATAACAGCTGATGACTGGCACTAGTGAGAAAGTAAAAAGCCTGCCTGGTTAGAAAGCCACACAGATAGGGCAGAGTCTTTACAAGAGTGAGCCAGTCATAGTTGCAAGCAATTACAGTTAATGACTGGCATCAGTGAATCAGAGGATAGGACCCTGCCCCAAGTGGAAAGCCAAAAAGCAGGGACATAGGAAAGTGTAGGCTGCCTTGTGTCAGAGTTAGAAATGGCATTGCTTATTTTTAGGGCATTCCAGGGAAAATAAAATGAGCAATATAGTTGCAGAATTTTTGCTTCATTTCTTTTTTATTGCCTCAGTTCCTCATATTGCTTTCTTTTTAGTCCCACATTTGGAGAGGCCTGTTGCGTAACTTTGTGCTTTATCATTCTTTATTTATTTTCCCAACGGACATTTCTTTGCCCAGTAAATATTCATTAAGACTGTTCCTAGTGTGAATTTACATCTCTCCAAATGCAGAGTCTGTATAATATTATTTCTTTTTACAAATTTAATAGCACTTTCTTTTATCTTGTTCATCCTCTGAAGCTTATATGTACCTGAAAATGATCTCCCAGGCTTTCAGAAACCTTCCTAATGCACCTGGTCTCTAACCACAGAGAGATAAGTTCAGCACTGTCAAGCCTGCGAGTGTTCCTTACACCTAATGACAGATCAATCTGAACAGTGAAGATAGATCTCTGTAACGCAGGCCCATAGGTAGACTGCTATTGAATGTAAAAATCACTGGATTGGAAAATCTAAGCAAAGTGAGGATGATGATGATGGGACATCCTTCATCACAATCTTATTAAGCCTTGAACAGTAATCCCTCAAAAGCTCCACACCAGACGTCAGCTTAAACTCAACAAATAGACTGTCTTGTCAATTAAAGAGCGCATAATCTACATTTTCTGGGTTCCACTTATGACATTTCTTTTCCATAAAAATTTATTTTTACATGACCATTTCCCAACTTCTCTTCACCACTGTGTTGGCTTAAATGCCTTGGATACTGTTCCTTTAAGGTGTATATGTAGTTCTAACTGGAGTGAAGTGGAGGGGCTAAACTGCTATGAGCTAAATTGATAGATATACTGTATGTAAATGCATACACATGATAATAAATACTTCATAACATCACAGAAATAATGTATAAAAATAAAAATAGTAGTTTTAGTATGTGCTGACTATATGGAGAATATGGTACGTATTAGCAATAACAATAATAGCACTGTACATCACTGGTCTATCCAATAGAATAAGTCTGAAAAGTCCTTTTAACCTTTTACTTTTGTACATCTTTCATTGTTTGTGCTTTAACATGAGCACCATTATTGATATTAGTCAATAAATATCCTCAATAAATGCTCATGGACATATTAGTCCATAAACAACATCAATGAATATTCTTACACAATAGAATAGGGGATATTAGTCCATGAACAAGCTAGAGATATGTCTAACCTCTACATGACCAATAAAATATCCTCCTTGCTGAATGCAAGGAACAGAACATGGAAACTCGGCAGAAAAAATGGTGATAGAGGCCAGTGGCTTTCCTTCAGGCAAATAAGGAATAAGTGCACTTTCGCCATTAGACAAGCTAAATCACATCTGTTTACAACCTCGGCTTCAAACTCTCTCAAATTCTGGAAGACAGTAAATTCACTGAAAAACAAAGCAGAACTCACTCCCACCCACATATTAGTGAATGATCATCAAATCACTAATCAGAGTGAGCGCTGCCATGTATTTAATACCCATTTTGCAGCTACTGGTCATTTATTTGACAGAAATCCTTCCCAATGTAACACATTCACCCCCTGCTGTAAGTCTCTTTACAATTCACCCTTTCTCTCCATGTACAGTAGCTAAAACCCTCAATGCCATCAACTCTAGAAAAGTCAGTTACCTTTCAGACATAAAGCAGTGTGTTGCTCTGGGACAAATTAAATCAGATCTGCTACCTATTACTTAGGGTGTCCCTCTAGGGTTAATTATTGGGCCTGTATTATTTGATATCTATGTTAATGACATGGTCACCTCCATTGTCGACTGTAACATACATTTATATGCTCTTGATACAATTGTATATTGCTTAGCTGACCACAGTGGAGAAACTGCAGCATTCTTTCAATGCCTTACAATCTGCCTTTTACAGCCATAAATTAGATTCAAATGAAGAGAAAACTAAATATATTCTGTTTTCCAGATCGTCTAATATTGATTTGAATATTTTTAAAATCACAACCCTGAAAGGATCTTATGTAGAAAGAGTTAGTGAATATACCTTGGCATATGGCTAGATGAAAAATTTACATTTAAGCATCATGTTAACAAACTCACAAGCAAATTAAGACAAAAGCTTGTTTTTTTTGTATCATAACAATAATCCTCAATAATCTACACACTGGAATAGGGGATATTAGTCCATGAACAACCTCAAAACATGTAGAAATGGAAATATTAGTCCACCCAGAACATCAGTAAATCCTCATAATATGCTAAAATAGGATATATTATCCCATAAATCACCTTGTATAAAAGAATATGGGATATTGTTTCATAAAGGACCTCAGTAAACACTCCTTAACACTAGGAAAGAAAATATTAATCTTGTTACAATGTTCCTACATGCCAGAATAGGAGATATTCCTCAATAAACAATCCAAGCCATTCCAAAAATGCTCATTTATACCCCACCAACTAAGATCTGTAGTTAATGCATTACTCCAGGATTTCTTATATCTCACTGATTGGTATCTCTTTGACTTATTTCTATCTTAAACAATGTCAGAAACATTGATACAGGAGCACTGAAGAGATTAAATGTTCTAATTAGCCCTCATTCTCTTAACCTGTTGCACAGAAGAACTAGCATGCTAACGCTAAGGCAGCTCGCTATCCTCCGCTATCAGATGGTACAGAGAAAGGGCTGGTATCCTTATCAGGGATTTATAAAGTCTGAGAGCTGAGCTGAGGTGTGTAAAGGCTTAAGGCTGAAGTGCAGACACCTCAAATAAGGTTCATGATCAAAGTTTGCTGTTATAGTAGCATGTAAGGCCTAGCTTTGGCTACAGCAGGAGCTAGCATACCCGCTAAAGCTCATAATTAAAAGTGTCCCTTGAAGTTAATCAATGAAAGAAAAGTCTGCACTAGCTAGCAAGTAATTGAAGCTTCATCACCCTTTACTGTACAGGTTTTAACAAGCCCTGATGCAGTTTCACCTCACTTTTTTAAATTCTGTCTTCAGGGCTGTTCATTAGTGCTAGCGAAGGGTGTTGGTTAAGCCACCAGACTTGAAGGATCAAGTGTCGAATTCAGTAGCAGTACCCAAAAAAAAAAACACTGTAAATGAAAGCCAGGTTTTTTTTTTGCAAATGTTAATGTAAAATGAGAAAAAATGAAACTATATACCAAAAAGCAGGTGTGGCCATTGGTGTTTTTGTCTTTTTAGCTATGCAACTCTTCAAAACTGTTTATGTACACAATTACAGGCCTTACATTCCCAGAGCCTGAGGGATTCCTGAGTAACATTTAAAGGTAAAACTGAGATAAAATCAAACTATATACAACTATTTACAACAAAAATAGTGTGTGGACATAGACTACATTAGAGTACTTCCACTTGCAAGGCGTGAGGCTCCCTTTTTTCCCACTTGGAAAGTGTTAGCATCCTTGGGTGGGAGCGATAAACAGGAAACGGGGGCTTGGAAGGGACAAAATACCTACAATTCGTCTTTTGGGTTATTATGGGGAGCTGGGAGATAATCAAAGAGTTTCACTCAGAAAGAAAGTCAAGCCCAAATAAGCAACTTCACGTTCAAAAACAAGCCAAAAAAACCGCAGCCTGTGACTCAAGAGATTTGCAAGCGACTTTAGAAAAAATCAAGCCCAAAGTTGCTTATAATAACCGGACTTGGCAAAACTGACTGATACACGGATCGCTACACAATTCTCAAGGTGAAATAAACAACATCCTATGCTGTGTCTGTGTGAATAACTGGGGGCTTTAATTTTAAAAGATGGAGATGGACAGGCGCCGGCCTCTACTCCGACAGCCGTGGATAGTAGTCATCAGTAATGAACACCCATCTACATGCACCGTAATCTTCACACAGGTATATTTAATCCAAATTTCATTGGCATGTCTATTAGTATTAACGTTACAATCGTTTGAGTAAAGAAGCAAACCCTGTATCTTGGGAAATAAATTATGTATTTGTAATCCATCAAACTTGCCTTAAATTGTGTTAGCTGTGTGATCTCAAACAGACTTGATTATGGGGTTTCAGACACTGATTGAATGGCTGTGGTCTAGTTTTGTCCATTACTCTTCTTTGAAGCTTGAATTATTAAAGATAATGATACTTGTTATGCTCGTCACTTTGGAGAAGCTCACTAGATTGATCTGTCTGCTTTTGCAGAGAGGAACCGACCTTATCCTCAGCCCGGTTCAGCTACAGAGCATGTGTGTGTCCTTGCTGGCTTTCTGGCTTTCTTATACTGACACAACGGGCAGGATTTACACATCTTTTCGTAAGTGCAGAACAGAAATAGACCTACAATGGTTTACTTCTTGCCTTAAAGATGAGAGATAACTACCTGCGGCTGTACAGGTCTGTGGAGGTGGAAGATGAATTAAATTAGCATTTATTCGTCTTTCATAAACAACACAATGTTTATGACCCTTCTCTGTTGGTATAGGTCGGCTGCAAAGTGTTCTTCTTTTCAGCATTTCAGCTGTTCGAGTTTAGCCATTTCCAGCCTGCTTCTCTCCATTGTTCACTAATGTAAACAGCACATCATGTATAATTTGCCTTCATGGCCGTGCCTCCTTCTGTCTTATCTTGCTGCAGACATGGTGGGTGATGACCTGACAGAAGAAAATCAAACTTGAGGTTTTTCATCAGCGCCAAAGCCCAGAGCTCACCGCGGGGTTACGGGGGAAAGCACCATTAGGCTTCTGGGATCTTCTCACCACAAACACACTTCAGATAACTCGTACAAACACGTTGACGGGAGTTTCTGCATGGATGAATCTGAGTCCCGCTTTGCTGGTTTTCTGCCTGACTTGCTCTGTTCGTGGATGTGCTTTGACAGAACCGGAGGCTGAAAAGAACACAATTTTATATCAAACACAACAGCGTTTATATTAAGAAACACATTTAGTATTTGTACACATGTGAAATAGCTTCAGTGCTACTACACATTAATGTTATTGTTTGTACAGCCATAGCAAAGCCTTGTATCTCCATTCGCCACTTTCAAAATTCCCAGAATGCACCGCACAACATCCGGTTCACCATTTTCTCTTGTTTATGTCTGTGCCAGCTACGCTAGTAGTGTAGCTTAATATTGATAGCATGCAACACGATAGCTTGCAACAACGTGTTTACACTAAAAACCCACTGCATAAATTGAAAATACAAGTTGACACAACAAGATATGATGTTTAATGTCCAAAGAAATATTATCTGCATATAGTAACAAAAGCTAGTAGATATCACGTAAGTATTTACTTACCAAATAAAGTTGTAAACAGTGTATGTAGCGTAGCTGGCACAGACAAACAAGAGAAAATGGTGAACCGGATGTTGCCGGTTGCGCGGTGCATTCTGGGAATTGTGAAAGTGGCGAATTCATTGTCCATTTTAGCTCCACTGACCATACAGATGCACTTTGTAGCTCTACAATTACAGACTGTAGTACATCTGTTTCTCTGTGTACCTCCTTTCACCCTGTTCTTCAATGATCAGGACCCTCCAGCCAGCCAACAGCATCCTGTGAGCATCATTGAAGGACCAACGCAAACTGCTGAGTTCCTGTCTCTGACTTTACATCTACAAGATGGGCCAACAAGGTTTAATAGAGTGGACAGTGAGTGGACACAGTGTTTAACATCTTGAGCAGCTCACACACTAACACACCACCACCACATCACTGAGAATGATCTGCCATTGGGGTTTTGACCAGGAAAAATGGTGGAATGACACTAACAATGCATACAGAGAACGTAGTGCACCTATATGGTCAGTCCAGCTAAAATGGACAATGATTGTAGATACAAGGAGGTGGTTTTAATGTTATGGCTGACTTTGATGTAAACACTGAATGTTAGCTGCTTCAACTGACTACGATTCACTGAATGCAGTAGACAATATCTACAGCTTTGTAATGAAGGCTATCTAGCTAATTATGCAAATGTCACCAGAAAAGGTAACGTCCAATTTGACCTTTTTGAAAGTGACTACAGGTGGGCAGTGTGGGGTCAATTATGACATGAATTTTTGCACATTTCTGCTTCATGGACCTTGAGAATATGAAAGAACGCAGCCACCGAATCCAATCCAATCTTTCGATCTTTTGTAGGAAATGGATATAATTCAGTGTTAATCTATTTTTTGTAACATTTTTTAATTATGCTAATTTTCATTGTGATGCACTTTGTCTCTGTTTTAGAAATGTGTTACATAAAGTTTACTTAATATGTGTAACAAACAGGAGAAAATGCACTTCAGGTCAAATTTTAGGTTGCTGTTAGATGATTGCAGGCCATTTTTAAAGTATTTGCTCTTGCTGCTGAACTGCTATAATGGCGATGTCTCTGTATATCCATATATAGGAGGAGATTACCGATCACGTAACGCTGACAGATGAAGGTAAGAGCCTTTTATTTAAACACAATACAACTAGCCCAAGGTCAGAGAACAAATCGAGGAGGTAAATGCAGAAACGTCTGTAGCACAGACACAAAAAGAAAAGCTAAAGTAGCAAATTGCTAACAGATAACATTTCTATTTCGCTTTTCTGTACAAGGGCACAGGCACAGCAATTACAGATCGCTTCAACCATCATCAGTGGTTACGGTGCTCCATCAATGGCAGCAAGGCTATGCACCACTCATTAGCTATTAGTGATGTAAACCAGCTGAAAATAAAACATGATCGTTTCCAAAATGTGTCATAATGCTAGCCAATAATATCATATTTTAAAAAGTAATACAGCTGTGGCTGGTGAGTCACTTTCTTCAACCATCCCAATATTTTTTATCTGTGAAAAAGTCAGTAACTATTTAATTGGCATTTAAAAATCAGCAGACTAATAGTTAATGAAAATTGTCATTACATGTAAAGATAGGCACAGTATGTATCATTAGAGTCTGGTTCACAAACATGTACAATAAAATGAGGAAAAACACTATTAAGACTAAATATTCGCATTTCTAGAGTCATGTATTGCATGTCAATAATGTCAGATGCTCCTAAAACTGCTGACTGACTCTGCTAGAGCAATATTTGGACCTGCATAGGACTGACCCCATGGAGTGGTGATTGGTTGCTACAGAGGGCCTTTTTCTTGTTACTGGATTACCTTCTCCTCTAGCTCAGCGATTGGTTACTGGGGCGAGCCCTTGTCCCCTTATTGGTCAGGGCCATTAATCAGCTCATCACGCTTTAATTAGCTGGTTACTGACTTTCTTATATGCTGTAGTTTGGCTTATAGCCATTTCAGTTTAGTTTCCTTGTCTGCAGACAGATTTATGTAGGATCCTGCTTTGCCCTGACTTGTATCCCCTAAATCTCCTTTTCCCAGTCCCGGGCCTCTCTCAGTCTACTTTAAATAGGTCAGGAATGTTGCTTTCTTTATTATTTTATGGAACCATTTGCGGGATTTCTGTTGCCTGAGGAGGAGGCTCACCTGTAAACCTGCAAGCTTGCATGCTATGGCTGTATTTCTAGGTGTGGTGTGGTATGGCGTCTACTCCTCCTTTTTGGCACTCAGTGGGCAGTGGAAGCATCCCACAGTAAAGGGAGCAGTTCAGGCAGGGATGCTTACTTGTCCTATGCCCCCACGACTGGCACTAGGGCTCCATAGAGCTTAAAGTCTTTCAAAATAAGGAATATTTGCCTTGGTTCATAGTTATGACTTCACACTCATGGTGAGTGAATTCCAGCGTAAATTGAGGACTTGGCCGCTGCTGTTTTATGACAAGAAAATTGTAAATGTTGCAAATGTGGCTTTAATTGACTATCAGCAGCCTGCCTTCACACTTAATTACACCATCTAATCACTGTTTATTGCATCTGCCAGATATATCAAATCTCTTCATCAAAAACTCATAAACTCATCACACTTTAATTAACAACACTGCCCACTGAGAGAATACCCACAATCCTCTTTTTGCATCTTTTTTCTGCTGCCTTTCTACTTACTTTATTTTAACTCACAATTAATGCCTTTATTTCATTATCCAGTCACTTATTAAGTATTTAACTTCTGATTGGTTGCTCCAGAGCACTTACAAGATACAATATATGGACAAAAGTGGGACACCTGCTCATTCATCCATCGAATGGATTTGATTGTGTTCAGCAACAAGAGTATCAGGATGTTGGATGATCACCACCACCACCACCTCATCCTCAAATCATCTCAAAACTTCTGGATGGAGCAAAGAACACAGTTCCGCTCCTCCACAGCTCAAGGGTTTATACACCTTTAGCCCAACTGGCATTAGACCTGGTGCCAATAGGTTCAGTAGGTATTGGCAGCACTTCTGAAAGCACCTGCCCTGAAAGTACATTATGTGAATATATTAGACTGGTGCCCTGTGATGTGCATTGATTTCCAATAATACCAGGATGTGTTTTTGTCATTTTTAGTGAATATGTGAACATTCAAGCTCTGTAATGGTCCAGGCTCTTGAGTGCACATCACAGAAAGCCTGAAAGAGAACAATAACTAAAGTAGGGCTATAAAAAAAGCTTTCTGTAGGCTCTGTAGAGTTATGACACACTTCCTGAACGTCTGAGTCTGAGTGAAGGAACTGAGGCATGCAGCACCCTCTCAGCATCTGCCATACAAAAGTTCAGCATTGATCAGCCTCTTATGGGGAAGATGGCTGTAATCTCCATGGATCTGAAGTTATCTAGTCAAAGGTGACTTGCCCTTAGATCATTTAAAAAGTTATTTCTCGCTCCTGAGTGTCTGAAAGCATTCCTGCTCACAAGCACTATAGTGAATACAAATTGCCATTGATGACTCAAAACAGTGTTACGTTGGTCCTGATGGCTTTACTAAAAGCCAGCTGAAAGACAGCTGTCCCAGCTAACACATTCTGGTTAGTAGAACATCTTCTGAATGTTTAAAATGCTACAAATTTGGTTCTTAGAATGTTCAGTCAGTCAATATATTTCTAGAACTTTTTTTGTGCCAATTTTCTCCCCTTCCCAATGTGGTAATAGCGAATTAAACCATCCCATCCACTAGGGGGCTCTACCCATCACTTTGCACTGTCTCTGACTCTAGGAGGGTGAAGACAAGCACAAGCTGCCTCAGTTGTGTGTGATGTGGTCACCACCTCTTTTAGAACTACCGCTGATACACCGTCACTGGGGAACCAACATGCTTGGAGGAAAGCGCAGGATTCCCAGCTCTGAATGGACCAATCAGTGTCTGCGCTTTCCTCCGAGTGTGTTGGCTGGCCGGTGGTGATGTATTGGCAGGAGTTTGAAAAGAGGCGGAGCCTACTTCACATGCATTGGAGGAGGCCTGTGTTAGTCTGCACCCTCCTAGAGTCAGAGACATTATATGTGATACAATGAATGGGCGGGTCAACTGGCTACCAGCACCTTCGGGAGAAAATTGGTTTAAAAAAAAAAACACTTGCTGATGTTACTTTAAACATTGTCTTAACGTTAGTGTTTGTCTAACTGAGAAATGTTCCAAAAACCATCACGTTTACAGAACGTTCCAGCAACTTTTTTTCTGTAACGTTACAGGCAAACTTTCCTGGAACCTTTTAAAAAGCTGCTGAACATTCGTTTAATGTTCTCTGCTAGTGCTAATGTTGAATTCTAAGCGATCAAGATCAAGTTTAGCCCAGCTCATTTACACAAGCTCTGAAGACTATCCAGTCTGTAAACAGCCTGTCTGGAATTAAAAGGAAAAGCAAGTAAACGTCTAAAGATGAGCAGCTGTTTTCAAACGTTTGATGATGTAAAGAACAAGTAATGTCATATCACTCACTGACAATAATGAGAAAAACTAATTCCAACATGCTAATCTCTTTGGAGACAGTACGTTTATGAGAGCATTTCTTGCTTTGCCATCATCCTGCTCTGCAGTTTGCTTTAATTTGTGCTGCTCTTAAGCCCTGAGATGCCATGTAGCCTACAGCCTTCAACAAACGAATGCCAGCTAGAAGATCAGCTCAGGCTAAACCAGGGCGCTCATTAGGATTCTGCCTCTGATATATCATTCCCACAGAGTTTTCCTCTAAAACGAAGCCTTTAAAGATGAACTTTCGCTGATGATTGATGATCAAGGCTTTGAGAAGATGATAGAGACAGAAAAAGGTGAACTAACAACAATAACAAAAACTTTTTTTTCTTTCTCCACATCAGTTATTTTAGGATGGAAAAGATGATGAAAAAGAAGGAAATACAACCACAATTTTTCATAAATCAAAGAAAGAATGTAGGTTAACATGTCTAGAGTGAATTACTACTAGTTAGCTTTTCCTGTCACTGAGTTGGTGGTCCTGTGGAGGTGTTGATATTGCATATACAGACTAGAGGTGTTGATATTGCATATACAGACTGTAGAGGTGTTGATATTGCATATACAGACTGTGGAGGTGTTGATACTACATATACAGAGTGTAGAGGTGTTTATATTGCATATACAGACTGTAGAGGTGTTTATATTGCATATACAGACTGTAGAGGTGTTGATATTGCATATACAGACTGTAGAGGTGTTGATATTGCATATACAGACTATGGAGGTGTTGATATTACATATACAGAGTGTAGAGGTGTTGATATTATATATACAGACTGTAGAGGTGTTGATATTACATATACAGACTGTAGAGGTGTTGATATTACATTTATAGACTGTAGAGGTGCTTATATTACATATACAGATGGTATAGGTGCTTATATTACATATACAGACTGTAGAGGTGTTTATATTACATATAAAGACGGTAGAGGTGTTTATATTACATATACAGACGGTAGAGGTGCTTATATTACATATACAAACTGTAGAGGTGTTTATATTACATATACAGACTGTAGAGGTGTTGATATTGCATATACAGACTGTGGAGGTGTTGATATTACATATACAGACTGTAGAGGTGTTGATATTATATATACAGACTGTAGAGGTGTTTATATTACATATACAGACGGTAGAGGTGCTTATATTACATATACAAACTGTAGAGGTGTTTATATTACATATACAGACTGTAGAGGTGTTTATATTACATATACAGACTGTAGAGGTGTTGATATTACATTTATAGACTGTAGAGGTGCTTATATTACATATACAGATGGTATAGGTGCTTATATTACATATACAGACTGTAGAGGTGTTTATATTACATATACAGACTGTAGAGGTGTTTATATTGCATATACAGACTGTAGAGGTGTTGATATTACATACACAGACGGTAGAGGTGTTTATATTGCATATACAGACTGTAGAGGTGTTTATATTACATATACAGACAGTAGAGGTGCTTATATTACATATACAAACTGTAGAGGTGTTTATATTACATATACAGACTGTAGAGGTGTTGATATTGCATATACAGACTGTGGAGGTGTTGATATTACATATACAGAGTGTAGAGGTGTTTATATTGCATATACAGACTGTAGAGGTGTTTATATTACATATACAGAGTGTAGAGGTGTTGATATTGCATATACAGACTGTAGAGGTGTTGATATTGCATATACAGACTGTAGAGGTGTTGATATTGCATATACAGACTGTGGAGGTGTTGATATTACATATACAGAGTGTAGAGGTGTTAATATTTCATATACAGACTGTAGAGGTTGATATTGCATATACAGACTGTAGAGGTGTTTATATTGCATACACAGACTGTAGAGGTGTTTATATTACATATGCAGACTGTAGAGGTGTTTATATTGCATACACAGACTGTAGAGGTGTTGATATTGCATATACAGACTGTAGAGGTGTTGATATTACATATACAGAGTGTAGAGGTGTTAATATTGCATATACAGACTGTAGAGGTTGATATTGCATACACAGACTGTAGAGGTGTTTATATTGCATACACAGATTGTAGAGGTGTTTATATTACATATACAGACTGTGGAGGTGTTTATATTGCATACACAGACTGTAGAGGTGTTGATATTACATACACAGACTGTAGAGGTATTTATATTGCATACACAGACTGTAGAGGTGTTGATATTACATACACAGACTGTAGAGGTATTTATATTGCATATACAGACTGTAGAGGTGTTGATATTACATATGCAGACTGTAGAGGTGTTTACATTGCATACACAGACTGTAGAGGTGTTGATATTACCTACACAGACTGTAGAGGTATTTATTTTGCATATACAGACTGTAGAGGTGTTGATATTACATATGCAGACTGTAGAGGTGTTTATATTGCTTATTCAGACTGTAGAGGTGTTGATATTACATATGCAGACTGTAGAGGTGTTTATATTGCATATACAGACTGTGGAGGTGTTGATATTTCATATACAGACTGTGGAGGTGTTGATATTGCATATACAGACTGTACAGATGTTTATATTACATATACAGACTGTAAAGGTGTTTATATTGCATATACAGACTATATTTCAATGCTTACAGAGATTGTAGAGGTGTTTACATTATATATACAGACTGTAGAGGTGTTTATATTACATATACAGACTGTGGAGGTGTTGATATTACATATACAGATTCTGGAGGTGTTGATATTACATATACAGACTGTAGAGGTGTATATTTCAATGCTTACAGAGATTGTAGAGGTGTTTATATTATATATACAGACTGTATATGTATTTATATTATATATACAGACTATATTTCCGTGGTTACACAGACTGTTTGCATATATGTCTTGTAACAGCAGCAATGGTTTCAAATCCTGAAATCTATATATTTTAGTGTCTTCATCTGCATATTACATAACAAAATTCATCAGTAGAGTCTGAATATAATCCAGACTGAAAAGGATTATGGAGGGTTAAGAAGAATGAATGGATGTCGGGATGAACCTCATGTAAGGGCTGCAGAAAAAGGAGAAAATAGGAAACGGGCTTTTGAGAGTTTGAAGGTGTTGAGAAAGGAGACCAAATTTCTCAGTGTGTGTGTGTGTGTGTGTGTGTTCTTGTATTTCACCCTGGTGAGGACTGAAAGTCCTCATTATGATAGGAATGTGTGTCAGGTCTGTAAAAGTGGGGACATTTGGCTGGTCCTCACAAGAAATGTGACATTTTCATTAAAGAGCAGAAGCATTGACTTTTGGTTGCTACGGTTAAGTGTAGGTTTAGGGTTAGCTTTATTTTTACTCAGTATTACTGTGAATAGAATGTCCTCACTAGTATAGTACTACAAAGTGTATTTGTGTGTATGTTCCAGGTTTAGGTCATATTGTGGGGACCAAAACCTGTTTAAACACTCAGCTTGTGAGGACCAATCTACAAAGCTTGTCCCTGCCACCCAAATCATGACATTTTAAGGCTAAAGACATGATTTGAGGTTAAGGTTAGTGTTTTAAGGTTTGAGTAAATCTATGTAATGTCCCGACATTTCACAGAAACAAACATACACGTGTGTGTAGCAACAGAATCAGTGATACTGGATACAAGTGTAAATCCTCTTTTTTAAGGCTGCAGTGCTGAAAAGATATCTTAACACCAAATTTTCAAGCCTTTTCATTTGAAACATTCAATTTTAGAGAATCTTCCAGCCTCAAATTTCTTTATAATGGTGGTGATAGGAATCAGATGTCACCATAAGTACAGCACAAATGTAGCCACTTTATTTACTTTCCAAAACCTTCAATGAATTTTTATATGTAATTTAAAGTTGATGGTGGTAGTGATCATCTGAAAAAATGGTGGCCCTTTGTGTGTGCCTGAACAGGAATGTCCTTCAAAATAGTCCAAAAGCCTCTCAAAACTATTGTGAAACAATATCAAAAATCAGACAGTGTATTCATAACCATTTCAAGAAAAATCTCTCTGTGAAGAAGTCTAGTTCCTATCACCACCACTGTGACTCCATAAAGGATTTGTAATAACCAGGGATGTCTCTATAATAGACCCACCAAATGTCGCTATAGAGCAGTGTGTGACATAATCAATTTTGGATTAAATGTATTTTACTTAAATATTATTTTCTAACATTGTTGTGTATTTGACTTCTGAACATGGCAGTAGTTCCCAATACATTTAAAATATTCCTGTATGTGTTGAGTAAGGTCAGTACTTTCAGCAGTCTTCATTTAGATAGTGTGTATGGGGCCGGCCCGTGAGAGTCCATTTAAGCAAGTAAGCAGTAGAATACTGCGCATGTGCAACAGATTTTCAATAGTGAGTGTAGGGCACGCTAATGGTGGCCTCATTCTGGGAGCAGCCAATAATAAATGAAACATTTGCATATTTAAGCTTATGTGAATATCATTTATGGTATCAGTGTTGCTATACAGCTTGCCACTCAAAAACATTACAGTAACTGTTAGCCGCTGCTAGTGAAGCAGTACAATGAGGCACGTCGACAATTTAATCAAAGTTAACAGTTAGATAACACACAGACAGTCATCTTACCTCAGTAAAAGGTTTATTTCCTTTATTCATGACTGGAATTGATTGTATTTAAGTTCCTTTGGTCACAATAAGCAAAGTAAAAGCAACGGAATACCATCGGTAAGTAAGTGTCCCGACAGGGGATGCATCTCATGTCGGGGGTGCTGAATTCGGCACAACACCAGTATTAGGAATTTCAGCACTGCAGTGACACTGACGTGGTGGTGGTGTGTTAATGTGTGTTGCACTGGTACAAGTGGATGAGACACAGCAGAGCTGCTGTAAATTGTAAACAATGAGTCCACTCACTGTTACTGTCCACTTAATGGGAGCCACAGCTGTGGAGAAAAAGTTGTTGGCATGTCTGGCTCTGCTGGGTTTGAAAGTTCTGAATGTAATACTAGTGGAAATTTGCTGGAGGATGGAGAAGTCCAGGGTGAGAAGGGTCAGTTATAATCTTACCAGTGTACTTCGTGACTCTGCTGAAGGGTCGGCAGACTGCATATAATGACCCTCTCTGCTGAATTTACGATGTGCTGGAGGCTGAATTCAAGCCAGATTACTGATGGGATGAAGAAGGACTTGACAATAAATTAAGGTTCATAATTACATCTACACTATATGTCCAAATGTTTGTGGGCACCTTTTCTAATGCATCCATTGAGCTACTTTAAGCTGAAACAGATGCTCACACAGCTTGTTTACACCCTGTAGAGAAGTACTGCCAATAGAATAAGACTGGAGCTGATTAACATGAACCTGTTGGCACCATGTCTAATGCCAGGTGGGCATTTCCATAATTTTGTGGACCTAGCATCTCAAATATCAGAGATTTTATAGATTTTATATGAGAACTGCAATATTTCACAGTTAATCTCATAGAATGTGCATTATTAGTGCAGACATGTTCCCTGCAGACCCTGTAGTGTTGGAGAGCCTTTCTCCAACACAATACGCTCTAATTTGTACAGTACACACAGTTTGAGAGGAAATCTCCCCAGTCCGTGGGCTAGAGTCACTTTATTTGTCCAGTAAAGAGTTGTTAACTGTTGGTGAAGATCTCTATAAAGAAGTCTAGTATCTACGATGCAGCATCACCTTTCAGTGATGCACAGCTCACTCAACCCGGGAAAATTAGTTCAGTTTTGGAGTCAAAGTTTCATCACTTACAACATTCCAAAATGTCAAATAACATCTCTATGCTATTTACAATTACACTCTAATAAAAGGAGGGTTCTGCATGGATTCTTTGGTAAAGGCACTGGTTCTATATAGAACCATGAACACTCAAAGTACCTTCTGGTTCATTAAAGTTCAGAAGAGGGTTGTTTGTATGTGCTTTACTGGAATTATGTCACTATTTGATGAATTTTGTTTATGAATTATTTCATTTTAGTTTATATTTTGTCCAATATGTTCTGGCTCATTTCGCTGTGGACTCAATACATCAGCATCAATAATAATAATAATAATAATAATAATAATAAAAATAAATTTTAACCAACCTCATCACAACTTCACAGACAAATATCATTTTGGCTGAAGTTGAATTAACTCAAAAAATACAGTTGTTTGTTAGTATAATATGGTCAGCAGTTATTTAGTGAAGTGAGCTATGACATAGAACTATAAACCGTTTACGTTTTAAATCATTTTGTTTTAAAAACGTTTAAAAGGATTTTGTACAACAAAAAGGGTTTTATTGTTACAAGCCAAAGAACCTTTTTTCGCTACTACAGTGGAACCTCGTTTATAGTTTGCCCAGGTTATCGTACAGTTCAGTTACCGTCAACTTTTTTTCTGGGAAATTTTGTCCCAGTTATTGTTCATCTGCCCGGTTTTCATCAGCGTGCCAACGTCACTCGCCTGTCATTTCAAAGCATCCACGCTCGCGTTTGTCACTCATCCATGTGTTCGTCGTTCATTCTGGCTTTGCTTCCTATCCTTTCTGATTTATAACATTTAAATCAAACTAAAACATATAACTAAAGCACAGTGCTACATCTTGAAAATAGCTAAACATATGGTGCTGAGAACCCCGAGAATGGGTGTCCAAAACAAAGGCTGCTGGCTAGACCACACCGGCACTTTCTAAAACAGAGCGTAAACCTGTAAGAGTGATGTTAAATGTTCATTTATCCATTTAATCAGTCTTGTGTATTTATTTCTCATTGTGTTCTGTATGTAAAACTATAGTTATTCTGTATAAAATTTATGTTTTTTAATATTTTGGGGTGTCTGGAACAGATTCATTAGATTTACATTATTTCTTATGGGACGTATTGCTTCAGTTATCATTAGTATCACTTTACAACAGATTAATGACTAACACTGGGCTTCCACTGTATGTAGAACCCTTTTTGCTAAGAGTGTATGGTACAAACCACTTAAATTTCAATGTTCACAGCATTTCACACAGAGGAAACTTATTTCACTGTCCCAAGTCCCATCAAGTTGACTTCTGGTGAGCATAAGGATGGAAAGGTCTAGTCAGTGGTTGTGGATGAGGTGAACACAGCTTAGTTGGGGAAATGCATTATACAGGAGCTGTTTCGGTGGTTGTTGTTGTAGCACGTGAAGATCACATGGAACTGGTGGCACTGCGCATACATTAACGGTGCCAGTGGGGCTCGGTACAGCCTTAGCCACCAGGGAGGCCAATGTGGATCTTTACGTTTGTTAAGGGTAAGGAAGGTCTGTAAAACTAGCTTAGAGGGGGGTGGGTCTGGGACGCCAGACTTCACTGTTGAGTCTTCTGGAGGTGTTGTGGGCTTAATTCAGTGAAACACAGACGAGGGAAGGTGCCTACCTGATGACCCCGTGAAGAGCTAGTAATGCAGTGGGTGGTTTGGGTACTCATGTGATGGGCTCAATGAGTAACCGTAGATGTTAAGGGTAGCTGGTAGCTCATAAACGGCCACAGCAACCATAGGGTGTAGCTGTAGGATTGAAACAATAGAATAGTGTGGCTGCTGGTAGAAAGAGAGAGGGGTGGGCCTTATGTGAAGCTCTAATGGTTTGACATAAGATATTTTACATCTTATCTTGTGTATGATTCTAATAATAATTGGTAATTAATACTTTACATTATAGAAAGGTTGAAGGTCCAGGGGTGCACTGGCGTAGGGATTTATAGTGAACTGAGATGCTGGGGCTGTCATACCGCTTCTCACATGATCAGTGTCTCGGGGAGCTCCAATGCCTGTTTACCTTCTGGCTCCCTCCTTTTAGGTAGGCTTTTCTAGATAGTTCTGCCGGAGTCAGTAGCCACACTCTGATATGTCTCATAATCCCCCTGCTCTATAAATCCAAACATAACTAATTCCATTTTTGTCTTTTCCGAGTGAGTGATTGCCCACCGGTCCGGTCCAAGGCTGATGGAAGACTGATTACTATTCTCTGCATGATGCTTCCCTGGATCAGCTGCCTACCAACAACCCACAAATCATTGCTACCACTGTCATCATCATTCCTGTCCCACTACTGTCACCATATCAGTTCACCTGAACAATACAACAACATCATATGATTATGATTTATCACACACTTAGAATTAGTAGACCAGAGGAGGATGGGTCCCCTATGTGAGTCTGGTTCCTCCCAAGATTTCTTCCTCCAGCTCTGAGGGAGTTTTTCCTTGCCACTGTCGCCGTTGGCTAGCTCACCGGGGATTAGGGATTAATGAGTTGATGTTTGTTATTACTAACCCTGTAAAGCTGCTTTGTGACATCAGTTGTAAAAAGCGCTTCATAAACAAATTTGATTTGATTTGATTTGTTTCTCCAGAACATTCTGTCTTCAGGCCTCGTAATGGCTTGTTCATGATTCCTCTGGTAGGAACTTAATTGTGAGGAGTTATTTAAGGGACTCTTTACAGCTCAATAAAGTGGCTCTTTTGGTACGTTTTTGGCAGCTTTATTGTAAACATCAGCCTTGTATAAAAGTTCTGACCACAAGGCTGTCATTGTCCACTGCTGGGCTAAAAGTGGTCCACCAACCAAGAGAAGCTCTGTTGTCGGAGGCTAAAGGCTAGAAGATGGCTCAGACAAGCTGTACGTCAGCAAGGTGAAGAGGTTTCCCATTAATTTTCTTGTGAGGGTAAATTGTGGTCATTTGAAAAACTTTCCTTTCATCCAGCTCGAATAGCTGACCAGCATCTTCACCTCTTTAATGTAACTAGCCTTTAACTAAGATCAATGCTAAATGTTTTAAAAGGGTTGATAAAATGGTGGTCATTAAGGAAGATTACTCACGACCAAGCACTGAGAATCTAAGCAAGATTGCTTACTGTGCAAAAGTTTGGAGACCGTTTAGGGACTTTTGGGTCTGTTTCTCTCTACACAGGCAGCATTTTACATCACTGTTTATGGACTAATATCTCCTAATGATTAATAGTGTTTATTGAGGCTGTTTATGGACTAATATCTCCTATTCTAGTGATTAGTAGTGTTTATTGAGGTCATTTATGGACTAATATCTCTTATTCTAGTGATTAATAGTGTTTATTGAGGTTGTTTATAGACTAATATCTCCTATTCT
>BRDA01012168.1:6962-22153 GCA_036984385.1 Crenuchus spilurus
GACACAGATCACCATGAGTGCTGATCACCGATACAGATCACCATGAGTGCTGATCACCGATACAGATCACCATGAGTGCTGATCACTGATACAGATCACCATGAGTGCTGATCACCGATACAGATCACCATGAGTGCTGATCACCGACACAGATCACCATGAGTGCTGATCACCGACACAGATCACCATGAGTGCTGATCACCGACACAGATCACATGGATTGACTGTAATTAGTTTTTATTTAATTATGATGAGGGCTACTGGCTACACAGTAAATCTGCCAGTGTTAAATCAACACTAACAGAGTTAAATTAACATGGTGAGTGTTAAATTTTGACACCCTCAGTGTTAATTTAACTCTAATAGTGTTGATTTAACACTGGCAGATTTACTGTGTATGTGATATGGAAAAAAATACCAATAAAATCACTGTAATTTAGACAAGAACATGTTTTTACTTTCTTTTTCAAGAGAAAAAATACAAATTTGCAGGCACAGTGCAGCAACTATTCAAGTCAAAAGGACAACTGAACAATACATTTACCTGCTAGCAGTAACATCATCTTTAACAGACTGAAAACATTAAGGTTCTCAACAGAACTACAGGTGATCAGATTTTGTGATTGGCAGTGAGAGGCGTTGATTGGCATACGCCGATCACATACTTTTTCACGGAAATCGACTGATAATGATCAATCAGAACATCACTAATAGTAAACTTATTTGTGACTATAACTCTGTATTGTAGTGCTTGACAAGTTTGCCAAAGTAATCTCTTGCCCATGTGGTTACATCAGCTGTTGATGAATGACGGTTCTTGATGCAGTGCTGTCTGAGGGATCAGAGATCACAGGTGTTCCGCTTAGGCTTGTGCTCTGAAATTCCTCAAGATCCCTTAAATTATTTACTGCTTTTATGCACTGTAGGGGGGTAAATATGCAAATCTCTTCCAGTCTTTCTTGTAGGATGTTTTTAAACATTTCAATAACGTTCTCACACATTTGTTGACAAACTGCCTATCTTTGCTTCCCATAGACTTATTTTGAACCAAATCATGATTACCATCAATGGTTTGAAATCACACCATTATTTAGTTTTGTTTATTCAGTGTTATCCATAAACCTACACAACGTTTTTGTTTTACAGGCCTTAAATGCAGGAATGAATGTATATTAACAAGTTAGATGAAGTTAACTAGACAAAACATGAAATATCTTGATCTCATACTGTCTGCAGTGAAATAAAAGTCTTAATAGAGTAATCATGACAGGCCTTCTCTGCTTGCTTATCCTAATATACACTTGTTTATCGCAGCATGAATGTGTGCACAGCAAGAATATTTAATCATGATTTTAATCAGCTAATTGGTGTGTGTGTTCCTTTGCTGTGCTCTGCTGGAGGTTTCTGATGGCAGGAGAGCAGCTGTTGAGTTTTGGTCCAGTTCAATTTGCTTTGAAGATGAAATAGATTTTGTCTCAGACTTCTGTTATTCACAATGAACATCAGTTCATACCAGCTCCTTTTTATATAAGCATGTTTACATTGTGATGGATTTTTTTAATGGCTGTATGTCAGTGTCACACTGTGTATGAACCAGAGACATGCATTATGCTGTAGTAAATGCATGAGAGGAAAAAACTGCTGGAAGCTCTTTCATTTGGTAGCAGTGAAGTAATGTAGGTCACTGTTGAATAGAGGCGAATGAGATGTTTTTTTTCTTATAATAACTAGAAGCTTGGATTTATCTACAGCATGTCTGACACTGAAACGGACCGAGTGCCTGTTATTAAATTGATAAATGGTGTGATCAGTTGTAATCCCTGCTTAAATCTGAATTAATGCGGCTGAAATCCTGTCGCTGGTTAATTCTGGCTCCATTTACAAACACTTCCGTTTGGTCACTGTGGCTGTGGGGCAACGTATTAGCAAGAGCATAGAGGACGTTTCTGTTTATTTATTTATTTTCTCATTTGTGGGGGGCTGCTAAGAGGCTTTGGAGGTAATCCCCTCATTTGCCATTTTTTTAGTTAAAATGAGGAGCGTCTGTTTTTGGGACAGTCCTGGTGTGCATGGGTGTGTGTGTGTGTGTGTGTGAGGTTTAGTCCAGATTGAGATGGAGCTGATTGCAATAGCTGATGGGGTGTGTGTGTGTGTGTGTGTGTGTTCCTGATGAGATGATGAAGGGTAGAGAGGATAATACACTTTGATTTGGCTTGTTTCCCAAGCCTGCTCCACAGCTGTCACAAGGAACCATGCACGTGCACACACACACACACACACACACACACTCACACACTCACATGAGAATGCACTTTCATAATTGGGCCAGATTTTGGCTGAGATCATTATCTATTTCAATATAGCACTTTGATTGTTATTTAAATCAGCAAATAATTTTGTTCCATTTAGGACCAAATAATCTGAAAATAAAATTTTTATATACTCTAAATGCATGTATGTTAATTTAATGTAAAGTATGAAAATGCTAATGGAACTTAAAAAAAAAAAGCTCATTTGTCTATATAGAAATTGAAATTGTCCAAAAGAATTTTTGGTTGGTGCATCCTTAAAATGCAATATTACAAAACTTTCCAAATATGGCCACATGTACGTTTTGGATGAATTAAATGGATGAACTAAAGTTTGCTAAGTAGTAAGTAATAAGAATCCCTTACAAAGCTGACATTGTTGGTTTTGATTGAACTATTCTGTTATGTTACTTACACTTGCCACTTAGAGGTAGTCAGCACAACTATACAGTGCCAGTGTTTTTCATGATTTAAAAATGTTCTGTAATGTAGATTAATACTAAAGTCATGTAAACTATGAGTAAACACATCTGTAATTATTTAGTAAACAAACAAGTAAACAAACCAGAACATGTTTATATGTTACATTCTTCACAGTAGGCACCTCTTGTTTAGATGCAGCTTTCTTGGCATTTTCTCAGTCAGCTTTATGAGGTAGTCACCTGGAATGACTTTCAGTTAACAGCTGTGTCTTGTCAAGAGTTCATGACTTGCATTTCTTGCCTCTTAATGTGTTTGAGACATCAGTTGTGTGTCTACTTTGAAGTAAAATCTAAAACATGTTTTGGTTTGTTTAACACTTTTAAGTTTACTACATGATTCATTATGTGTTCACTCAGAGTCTGGATGACTTCAGTGTTTATTTACAATGTAGGAAAAATAAAAAATAAAAACATTGAATGAGAAGGTGTGTCCAAACTTCTGACTGATACTTTATTTGCCCTTTTGCTACTGCAATCAACACTATTAATCATTTGAATTGGAGAATGTCAACTAGAAAATGTCTGAAAAAGAAAAAGGGACAGATAAACTCTTCCAACAAGACACCAAAACTATAAAGCAGTGACGCTGTCCTACCTCACCTTCTTCCATAGAAGATTGAGTATCTGGAGCAGCAGCAGTTGTGGATTGTGTCATATTCTTTAAATAGCAAAATAACTAAGTTTTGTCCAATAAAAGTATATGTTGTCATAGAAGATGTTTTATTTAATAGTAATTCTGGCCACTACTATGTCAGTAACACTGCTGCAGGTACAGATATTATACAGTCGTGTGGTGGTTTGTTGACACTGACAAACAGGAAAACTAGTTTTACTACATGATTTCTTATGTGTTCCTTCATTGTCTGGATGTCTTCAGTATTCATTTATAATGTAGGAAATAAATGAAAAAATAAAAACATTGAATGAGAAGGCGACTGGTACTGTATGTCATTTTCATGATCATTTGCATCACAAAACAAAAATATGTAAAAGTTGTATTGATAGTTTTTAATGTGATAGTACAGATTTTTTTTTTCTAACTTACAAAACTCCGAAAAATGAAATATTGTAATGTATCATTCACACTACCACCCAAAAGTTTGGGGTCACCCAATAAATGGAAAACTTTCCATGACTTATGTTTATTTTGGATGATTTTTTTAATCAAAATATAAAATGTACAAATGCTGCTGCTCCAGTTTTTGCATGATGGATGGGTGAGGTAGGACAGGATCAGTCCCACATCATCTGTCTACCATTTCTGGTGGAAAGTGAACAGCTGTTAGGACAGTTTAGCACATGACGTTTATCACAAATTTGAGCTTTTCTTCTGAAATACAGTGGTAACCCTACTTATGAGTTTAATCTGTGCAGGAGCCGAGCTCGTTAGCTGGTTTGCTCGTTAGCTGGATGCATTTTCCCCATAAGAATACATGTAAAACTGATTAATCCGTGTCAGCCGGCCAATATACAGTATACTTTAATATGCTAAATAATGTGTTTATATGGGTTTTTTAAAACATAAACGAGACGACGACGGTGCTCGTGTAGGCTGGTGGCTAAGGAGGACAGGAGGACGGGCGTACATGTATGGCATGGTTACACTTATCATATGAAAAGTTAAAGTAAAATGTATCTAACTTTCTTGTTCACTACCTTTTGCTGTCTTTGCGTCACTTTCACTAGCACTTTCACTTTCACTGGACAGCAGTCAAAGGTAATGACTGACCTCTTCTTCTACGCTAGCATCTAGGGGATGTTACGACCGCAGCACCCCTAGTGGTTTGGCATAGTTGAAGAAATTTACGCTACTCGTTAGCTGGAATATTACTCGTTAACTGGAACAAAATATTCCGAGATCTCGACTCGTTACCTGGAATACTCGTTAGTAGGGATGCTCATAAGTAGGGTTACCACTGTATTGTTATAGATCATTTGAGGGGATCTCAGACTTTTAAGTGATAGTGTATAAAATAGTATAGTGTGATATCAAATGTTTGCACTGTTGCCTGCCTTACATCTTATTGTAAATATTAATAAGACAAAAAAAATCACATTTAAGGAAACTAAACATATGAGTTTGATATGGATTTTGAACTCTGCTTTCAGTCCAGTCTGAAGTTAAAAATGTGGCCTCAGTACTGGTGTACTACTACAGAAGATGTATTGCTCAGCACTAGTGTCACCTAGAGAAAGTGGAATGAGCTCAGTAGGTGAGTGTGTCTGACTGAGGGAGGGCTGAGAGAGAGAGAGAGAGACTAGAGTAGAGAGAGAGAGAGAGAGAGAGAGAGAGAGACACTAGAGGAGAGAGAGAGAGAGAGAGAAAAAGAGAGAGAGACTAGAGTAAGGTCAGTCTGGCACGCCTCCTCCCCTCCCTCCTGCCTTCCTGTGGCAGCCCTGGCTGTTGTTGTGTTGAAAGGATCCACTGCTCCGTGTGCTGAGGATTCCCCTCTGCCTCTGTGAACATTTAATGATGTAGAAGTGCTGCAGTCCTGAAGAATCCAGTGACTCAGATCGTTCATGGTCATAGCTTTTCTCATCTTAATAGCTTGCTTTGTTGTTGTGCTGAGCTGAGAGCGGAGACTATGAGGATTCTTATTCCACTGTGGACATCTATCGCTCCGAGGGGAATTCCTTACTTTCTGCTGATGTGTCCAGAATTCCAGAGATGCGGATGGATGCACAAAAAAAGCAGCTTTCTCTAATCGGCCAAAGGAAGATCTGCATTTAAATCTGACTTTCGGAAGGACTACCAGATGCAAATCCTCTGGATTTTAACCAGCCACAAATGAGGAGATGTCAGATTGGCTGACAATGTTTACCAACTCACCAATTTTCTTCTTAATGTTGTGTGTTCTGTAGCTTTGGAGCAGTTTAATGTTATTCTGCAGACTCTAGCACATCACAGACACTGCCTGTCTGCGCGAGCCTGTAGTCAGTATGGCTTCTTGCTGGAGAAGTCAGGTACGGTAGTAATGATGAAGTACCGCTGTGGGAGACAGGACAACTTCAGGACAATGTAACGTTTATAATACTGTAGTTTCATTGATGTTTTATGTGTTTGTGTTTGAGTTTAGGAGGAGCAGGCTGCTAAACTCAAAGCTGAGAAGATCCGAGTCGCCCTGGAGAAGATTAAGGAAGCACAGGTTAAAAAGGTGAGAGTTCTAGACAACTTTACTGATATTTAAAATCTGTTTATACACCAGATATATATATATATATAGTAAAAAAATGATCTGCACTATAGTTATTAAAACTTCTGTTGGCTGTGATGCTTTATCAGAGCTGTACTAGTTTATTTTAATCAGTTTTCAGATCCCTGAGGACTAAAATTCAATCAAACACATGACAATACACATCCACACACTGATGCCCATACTGTTGACACTCTCCAAAAACGTGGTTTTGAGGTTTTAAAACTCCTCCCTATAGTCCCCATCACCCCATCAGACCATGACCTGTTTGATCCCCTAAATGAAGCTGTAAGAGAATGGAGACTGTGAAGAGGAAGAGAGTGAAGACTGTGACACATTCATGACTCACAGCTCAGCCAAAAACATTTTTATTGAGGGGACTGATTTAATTTTTTAATTTCTGTAAACTGATTATAATAAATTCTACAGGTAGAGTGCAGATAATTTTTGACTGTATATATAGTCATTTTCCAGTTTCTGACATTATTTGAAATGCATTTTTGCTCTGTACATTGTGTGTCATGATGACTG
This sequence comes from Crenuchus spilurus, assembly GCA_036984385.1. Taxonomy (NCBI): domain Eukaryota; kingdom Metazoa; phylum Chordata; class Actinopteri; order Characiformes; family Crenuchidae; genus Crenuchus; species Crenuchus spilurus. The sequence continues at coordinate 13,479 of BRDA01012168.1, forward strand.
AACCAAAAGAAATGGCCCAAAAAGACTTCCATTAAAAGCAAAGTATGTATTTTTTCATCTCCTGTGAAGTTAGTGTTTTGGAGGATATCTGTTTTGGCAATCACATGGTTCTGACTGCACACCAGTTCAATTCTTTATTAATATACCATGTTATTACATTGCATTGTGATGTTTATGCAGCTCTTTGGCCATTGTTTTGCTTGGATCATTAACTATGTTGTGCTAAAAGCATTGTTTAGACCTTTTCAGATTGGATTAAGAGCACAACGGGTCTTGCGGTAATTTCTTCTTTTACAGAAGCTCATCTGTGACTTATTTATGCTCAGATTCATCATGTCAGTGTTTTTCTCCCTCCTCCACTTAAAGAAAAAACAGGCCACATTACCTACTGTTAATCTTTTAGCTAAGTCTGTGCTTGTGTAATCATTTCATTTTTGTCCAAATACAAATCTCAATGATCCAGGCTGATGATAGTTCACATTGTAAAATAGGTATTCAGCCACTGCTACTAGCTCTATTTAGTCCCCCACTCCATATTCTACCTGGGAGAGTGTTACTTAACCAGAGGAAAAAACTAAATAGATGAGAAAAGCGAGATCTCGCAGGGTTATTAAAGGGTTAATTATAATCACAGCAACATATACAAGTCATTGAAAATCCCCTCAGACTTTAAGGTTAAGCAGGCACTCTGTAGTCAGACATGACTTTTTTCAAATTACACCCACTTAAACACGTTTTTCAAAAGTGTTACACAGGCTTTTGTTCAGCACAAACTCAGCAACAACAGAGTCAAAACAGTAAAAGTGTCATAAATCTATATTCTTATTAAACTGGCTCTAAACTTAGACTTTCAGATGTGCTGATATATTGTGAAAAACACTCTAAACATTTCTAGCCAAGACATTTTAGTTCAGAACTGAATAAACAGAGGTGTTCGCTACACACTGCTCGTTACAGTTTTTAGACATTGTATGTGTTTTTATTTCTAAAGCAAAACAAATGTGAGGTGATGCTTTTTCACAGAGTGACTCGTTCCTACATTGGATATTAATGAGACAGGTGTGAACGTCTTTATGCGCTCTGTGTTTATAGAGACCAAATGGGCATTTTTTGCACATTCTTTGGTCACTAATCCTCCATTGGCATGTGCCGAATTACCATGTTATTATCGTATGAAGCGCCGACTCCAGAGAGTTTAATAGCTTTATCACTGTAAGTTCCTTGCTTTTAAACTAGTATAGCTATACATAACTTGATATATGCTGTTAATGTAATACAATAGTCTTACAGATAACAGGGAGAATAAATATATAATAAGCAAATAAATTATAAGTGTGATTATAAGATCATGACAGACATTTGAGTTGGTAAAAAATCCCCCTACGAACTTGTTCATCCTATAGTCATCTTAATGACATCTGGAGGCTTGAGCTTAATCAGTGAGATGTGTAAAATGTTTCATTACAAACATCCCCCTGGTAAACATATCCGATCTGAATAGGGTCTTCACCTATTTTATCATATTTTTTGCTTTGCCTTCCAAATCTACACTCTTCACATCTGTGCACACTGTTCATTCTGCCACTCTAACATGGTGTACCACATTAGCTACTCTCAGGTTCTCTGCTCTAGTAACTTATTAGCATGATTTTCTGCTCTTGCACAGATGCAGTATGAGTAAAGCAAAAATAGGTCATTGCAGTATGCAGCACATTAACAGCTGAACGGCACTGGGGAAGGGCTCATGCACTGCATATGCGCTGTATTTTAATCAGTTTTTTCTTCTTTGGCCTATGAAGTGTGTTAAAGGTGTGTCTACTTTTCACATAAACCATTAGGTTTGAATGACAACAGTTCTGTTGATACAAGCAACTTAGGCCAGATGACCAGGTCTGACAAGGTTGATCATAACCTTGTTAAAGGTTAGAGGTTAATAAGGTATTAACCCTTAGAAATGAAGGCAATAACGAAAGTGTCATGTAATCCTGAAAAAGTTATTTCTCACAAGAGGCTCATGGAGACGAGCAGAAAACATCTACTGAAAGTGCAGATTGATGTGTTTGTTGGTAAAAGAGAAGATACTTTATTATTTGAATTGGATGAACAGTTATTGTGTGCAAAAGCCTGGGCGATATCTAAATTTTCTTATAAAAAAATATTGGGATACTATAAAATGCACCTCTTAATATACTGTATACAGTGGAACCTTCTTCATTAATCTCATTAAAGACGATAACAGAAACAAATGATAACTGAAGCAATATTTCCTCATAAGAAATAATGTAAATCCAATTAATCCATTTCAGACATTCCAAAATATAAACAAAAAGACATTTTATATAGAATAACTATAGTTTTACATACAGAACACAATGAGAAATAAACACAAAAGACTAATGAAATGGATAAATATTTAACATCACTCTTACAGGTTTACGCTCTGTTTTAGAGAGTGCTGGTGTGGTCTAGCCAGCAGCCTTTGTCTTGTACACCTGTTCTCTGTGTTCTTGATTGCTATTTGTTTGAGCCGTCACATTAGTGTGATGTGTTTTAGTTTGCTTTGAGAGTTATCAATGAGAAACAAAGCCAGAATGAATGACAAATGTGTGGGTGGATGCTTTGTTTTTGGTAAATTAGCACCAAGTCACGTGGGCATACTGACAAAAACCGGGTGGATGAACGATAACTGGGACAAAATTTTCCAGAAAAATGTCAATAACTGTGGTGCAAACAATAACAGGATCCACTGTATTAGTATATTTTTGTATAGTCAATAATGAGGTATTTTTTGACATTATGGTGGAGTTGCTTTGGGGTTCTGTAAGTACTAAAGTCAACTCATTTGAATTATTGCTGCACTTAAACTATACAGGAGACATATGATTTTCTGAGTTTGGTTGCTAATCAACCCACCTATTTGTTGACTCTCCCTATCACTTATGTCCCTGACTATAGGAGGGTCATAACTCGCACAGACCTCCTCTGATTCATCTGAAGTAATGCTACACCTCTTTTTCAGCCATTGCCGATACATGCCGCTGGGCCATAGAAACAGTTTTGGCTTTCTTTTCAGTCATTGGCAAGTTCTTATTACATCACCCTAGCACCCTTCGACTTCTAAGAGTTCTAAGATATTTCTGTGTCTGACATTGTGCATGAGTTTGCACATGTTTACATGCCAGCACTCATTTGCTCAGAGTGTTTGGGTCAGCAGAACAGATGTCGTGTATGTTCTGGGTCAGGTCAGTGTTATAGAACGAACACACACACACACACACACACACACACACACACACACACACACACACACACTGAAGCTGCAACTCTCCAGATCTCCAGAAGCACTGAAATCTTGCTCAGAGTGGAATTGGTCTAAAACGACTGTTAAAGTCCACTTAAGCTGGATGTGAATGTAGGCATGCAGAGTGTTCGGATTACTGCCGGCCACTCCGCAGGGCCCCGCGGGACTGCAGAGTGGACACGTGCCAGCTGACCTTAGACATTACTCGAAGAAAGACTGATAGTAGCCTGTACTAATCTGCCTATCAGAGCCATCTCTTAAACCTGGGCACGTGTATCTGACGAAGTTTTAATCCCAGCATCCTCTTCACATGACTTGTTTGCTGTAGCATTTTTGCCAAGTGCAAATAACAATGTTAAAAATACATTAAAACACTTCACATTTGCTGCAGTCCATTACTGATGTTGGAATAAATCCCAAACAAACAGAACTGAACACTCAGTTTCTGTGCTGCTGAAGGGTGACCTCTTGTGGTGAAGATCTGAGTTGTAAGATTAAGCTGTATAATTAAGATTAAGATCAACCAATTTAGCCAAAGTGATTTTTCACATAATGGAATTTGACCTCTGCATTTAACCCATTCGTGCAGTGAAACAAGACCAGATCTTTACCACTACTTTACCCCCACTAGGCCATGGCTGCCCCACTAATGTCCCTTTAGTGCTGTGCAGCCGAAAACAATGATTGCTGGGACAAAAGAACACTTTACATTTAAATGTATTTGTGTTTTGCAGTAAAATGTCAGCATATTCCAAATCATTAAACACATTTTTTTTTCAAATTTCAAAGGTCATTTTACAAATATGTTTTCATCTGGTCTTTTATTCATTTTAAATTGCTTTTTTTACTGTATTGATCATAGCTTGCCATGAACCTGCTTTGCTTGGTGGAAGAGTTGTTTGTTCCAATTATTAATGTATTAATAATACAGTATTTAATGAATATGGCATGTTTTCATATTAAATTATGTTTTGTCACTGTAATGTTATGTTGTTCAGCTTAGCCATAGCAACATCTCTTTAATGCTTGGTCTTTTTCATGGCTTATTGCTTTAGTATCTGATTTTAATACTACAAAAAAAGTTAGATCAGATATGCATCAGATCTGTGGACATGTGACTTGAATGTGACGGTCAGATCAGATTTCATGTCTATTTGCTTGTACACATGTGTGTAGTGGGTGAGGCAGCTTTGGCTTCTCTTGTTTACTCACGTAGCTGTAAAAACAGTAAAAGCAGCCAGCTGGCATTTATTCACCTTCTTCACCTGATCATGTACAGTCCAGCACCTGTTTACTGTCCTCCTGAGCTAAACACCATCACACATCAGCCACTAACACCTCTGTTTACCAGTTTTACTAACATCAGTCTCACTAATACAGAGTTGCCAGGTCCTCTATACTCCATCACACATCAGCTACTAACACCTCTGTTTTAACAGTTTTACTAACATCAGACTCACTAATACAGGGTTGCCAGATCCCCCAAATCTCCTACTGATTTTGTAACAAAGTCACGCTACACAAACAGAAACTAGCCCAAAATCACATGCAAACGGCAAACTCTGAAGTTTTATCTGTGACTGTTTTTGCAAACCTGGCAACCCTGCACAAATGTGGTTCACATTACAGACAAATACACCTCACTTACATTTGTGAATGTGAACCGTCAAGATGTTTACATCTGATAATAAATAAAATAATGTCAGAATCAAAGTACATATTGATACGTGTTGCTGATTTGCTGTAAAGCTGTGTGTTTTGGTGAAAATAGATTCTAACCCTAATATTATCGCCACATGACAGGGTTTGCTGCATGTACATATAAGCGAGCACACCAGTCAGTTGTAGCAGAGTGCAAACTGATCATCATGGGCAACAGATGTGATTTGACTGATGTTGATATGGTGCTGGCTGAGGGTGGTATCATCTTGGAAACCATTAACTTCATAGGATGTTCTAGAGCCATTTTTATGAAGATGTACCAAGAATGGACTTATTGTACTTTGAGTGCCTCTAAACAGCATAACAGTGGTGCACCGCAGGCCATTGATACCAAAGAGGAACAACCGGGGACACGCTAGTTAACCTCTGAGCCAGGGTGATTAAGTAGGTTGTCATAATATTCGGATATTCTGTGTATTGTGCGTCATTGAATGTACCAGTGTAGTATATGGATTGATGGCCTAATATCTTGGGGTAGCAGTCCTGCCTGATGGTGTGTGTTGTTTATTAGTATGTTGTGCCTGCCGGATTGGATGGCAAGCCTTTGACCGTCCGTGTGGCAGTTGAAAGTAGGTCAGTTTGTGAGTACAGAGTGTATGAGAGACAGATGATTGGTTGAAGTGTGTGCTCACAGGCCGGCGCTGGGCCTTGTTGTTTTGAATGTGTGCCTGTGTGTCCGTGCAAAGCTGGTTTATTTTGTTTCGTTTCTCAGTAAAGTGGATTTTGGAGCTTTTGTCTGTCACTGAGGCTTTCTCCATGCTTGGTTGAGATGAAGGGGATGCTTGTGGTGGGTTCAGTAGATCAGATTATCCACTGCAGTGACACAAAACCAGTGCAAGACTCGCAGATCATTTGTGATGCAGGAAAGAGAGATGAAAGTGTTGGGACATTTGAGAAAGATAACACAAATCGACCCAACGTTCAGGTGCACATAGAGTGACATTTCTGATACTATGACAGATGAATGTGGTATTATTTTGTGTAATATTTAATGACTCAACCATAAAAAATTTAAGACAAAAACATGAATTAAATTAATAAAATAATAATAGTAATAAAAATTATATATATATATATATATATCATAAAAAAATTATATATTAAAATTAATAAAAATGTGTTGATAAAATTTAGATTTTTTAATGAATAGTTTTAAAATATATTATATTACAGTGATAATGTCTTAAGCCTGATTTACAGTCACTTTTATTGTTTAGTTTTTATTGATTTCAAAACCTCCTTTTTTTCATGACCAGTTGGTGATTCGGGTGCACCTTTCTGATGAGAGTTCCAAAACCATGATGGTGGATGAGAGGCAGACGGTGCGTCAGGTGCTGGACAGCCTGCTGGATAAATCCCACTGTGGCTACAGTCTGGACTGGTCTCTGGTGGAGATGATCAACGAACTACAAATGGGTGAGTGGCACCTCCCCTCATACACGCACATGCACTGATTTAACCATCATTTCAATTTTCCTTTTTCCTCAAATACTTGGTATTAGTCCAGTTTGCTGTGTCGGTCAATGTTATTACAGATTAGCATTGAGACTGAGTGCATTTCTGGAATGCCAATAGGATTATCCAGTGCAATCATAGATGTCAGGAGGTGGGGTGGCATGAAATGGGAGAGATGAATATTAAAGTGTCAGTAGTAGTGCAGATCATTGGTGTCTTAAGCTGTTGTGTAATCATAACAGATATTCAGGTGTGTCATGTAAAGGTGAGGTCCCTAAAGTAAACAGTAAACAGCAGATGTATAAGAGATTTGCTTACTGATAGTCTGTCCACATGCGTATATGTTTGAGTCTTAGAATTTGAGTTATAGGTGCTGTGTGAGCTTAGTAAAGTTTGAAATTATTAGTTGTAAGCATGTCATTTTTGCAGAGGTGAAGTATTGGAAAATCCATCCTTTATCCTTAAAATTTAATCCTGATCAGGGTCACGGTTAGTCCCCTACCCCTGTCACAGGGTGCAGGCACGGCATTACACAATATACTAGCCAAGCCAAGGACACGGCTCCCATCCATTGACACACAAGGGAAATGTAGAGTACCCAGTTCACAGACTGTGGGAGGAAACTGTAGACCCCGGAGGAAGCCCAGGCAGACAAGGGGAGAGCATGGAAACTCCACCCAAATGGGACTTGAACCCGAGACCTCAGCACCATTTTTACACACTAATGCATCATACAGTGTACTGGGCTGAATTTTGGCATCAGTTCTGTTCAGGATGGCTTTGGCTCTATGCTTGTTCACTAGACATGATTATAGACTAGATACTGATCTCTTATATTCAACAAATCTGTATGTGAACAACAAACACTATAATCACAGATTCTTCTGCTGGATTTATTATCAGTTATCCAGCATATGTACTATTCAAGCTATGGGCTAACTGTGTATCTTCACTAAATTGAAGCTGTTTAACCAGTTTGACACTTTCAGGAGCTTTGTATGATTAGTGAATGGACAAGGCAAAACTTGTCTTGTTTATTGTAGTATGTCGACTGTCCTGAATACCTTTTCTTCTTGGTTTTTAGTCTGTCTGAAGTCTTTTTCTATCAGCAACAGCAAGACACAAGTCAAAAATGAGTCACTGTAGAAGTGGGTAATCCAGGTCCGGAAAGTAAAAATCCACCCCAGGATTTTGTTTCAACTGCCTTGTTGGTTCTGCTGCAGATATGCTGCAGCAGAGACACACATGAAGTTGGAGCAAAATCTTGGGATGGATTTTTACTTTCTGGACCTGGATTACCCACCGCTAGTACATATTTGACTCAAGTGCAACTTGAGTCTTAATCTCTAGCTCAGGTATATCTATATCAGCAGTATCTGATGTGACATGACAGTGTGTTTGAAATACATCACAGTGGCCAAAGTTAAAAGTATTCAGTACTGAATGAATGAAAATATTTATTACAGAGTCCCAAAATACGCTCAGTACAGCTAAACTGCACTGACCACTGTGAGGCTGCATGCCTCTGTCTGCCTCTCTCTCCATCTCCCCGTCTGTTTGTCCCTCCATCTGTCACTCTGTCTATCCACTGTCTGTCTCACTGTTCAACCATCTGCCTCTTTCTCTCAGTCTGTCTCTCTCTAGTCTGTTTGTCTGTCTCTCTGTCCAGTTTCTTTATGCCTCTTTCTCTCTGTCCGCCTGTCCATCTCACTGTTGCATTTCTTCTTCGTTCACTCTCCATCCTCATTGTTTTTCGTGATCTCTGTCTCTGTTATGTCTCTTGTTGGTCTGTTAACATCTCTCATCTATTTATCTTGCTGCCTCTCTCTCTCTCTCTCTCTCTCTTTCTCTCTCTCTGTCTCTCTCTCTCTGTCTCTCTGTCTGTGTCTGTGTGTGTGTGTCTGTCTGAACTCTGTCTGTCTGAACTCTCTCTGTCTGTCTGTCTGTCTGTCTGTCTCTGTCTGTCTGTCTGTCTGTCTGTCTCTCTCTGTCTGTCTGTCTCTCTCTGTCTGTCTCTCTGTCTCTCTGTCTGTCTCTCTCTCTCTCTGTCTGTCTGTCTCTGTCTCTCTGTCTGTGTCTGTGTGTGTGTGTCTGTCTGAACTCTGTCTGTCTGAACTCTCTCTGTCTGTCTGTCTGTCTGTCTGTCTCTGTCTGTCTGTCTGTCTCTCTCTGTCTGTCTGTCTCTCTCTGTCTGTCT
>BRDA01012168.1:31651-59851 GCA_036984385.1 Crenuchus spilurus
GAGGGAGGTTTGGGTTTCCCTGCTCAGACTGCTACCTCCGCGACCCGGCCCCGGATAAAGCGGTTGATGATGGATGGATGGATGGATGGAAGTTTACTACATGATTCATTATGTGTTCACTCAGAGTCTGGATATTAATTTACAATGTAGGAAATAACATTAAAACATTGAAAGTATGCTTTTAACTGGCAATACTGAGCGCTTTATGACTACATCTGCAAGCAAATTAGAATCACAGATAGTCAGATATTAAGATATTAAGCTTGTCTGAACATATGATTTGTGTATCAGTGATGTAATAAGGAAACCGCAGTGCTGCATTCATCATCATTTCTATTGACACTATGAATAAGCAAGTCTACAGACACAGAAAAGAGACTGAAAAATGGTAAAAAAAATTCAATCTATTGAGTAGATTTGATCCTGTAGTCTGGAAAAGCAAGGAATTTAGAAAAATGGAAAATGTGTAGAAACCCTGTGTAAATGAATGATGTGTGTTTATTATACGGCTCGCAGAACGCTGCAGATTGGTCCATTGATTTGAACTGGGTCATCTCTTAGTCTCTTATTTCTTGATAATGACCACAACATGACTATAACACATCTGCTACAGATAACACATTTCTACATATTTCAGCTTTTTTCAGGTATTTTTCCAAATAAATCCACACGTCTGGGATGTTTATATTGATATTATATTGTAGAGAATGGGTTTCATACACACACATCTGTAACTGTGTTTAAGTAAAGTAGTGTAAAAACGTCTGAAGATGAGTTAATCTGTAGATAAGAGATGGTTGGAGATAAATTGATTAAAGAGAGAAAAAAAGATCAAGTGGATACAGGGCCGGTAGTCATGCCCAGGGCTTCAGTCTAGTCCAGACAGCTGCTGCCCATCTGCTCTGCATCTGTATGGGCTGTTCCACAGTCACCTCATTTCATATTTGCCCAGAGAGCACATCTGATTGCCCTGATTCTAGATTCTAGTACAGCCTGTGCATAGGCTTAAGACTAGGACTAGGCTCTGTCCACTCATGTAGAACTCCCCCTGCTGGATAAATCAGCCTTCAGTTACATTTGAGGCATTTAGCAGATGCTCTTATCCAGAGATACTTACAGTTGGGGGTTAGGTGCCTTGCTCAAGGCCACTTCAGATCAGCTACTGCCCCCTGCTTTAAGAAAAAAAAATCTTTAAACTCATGATTGACTATAACATTTGGCTTCGCTTTCTCACCTTTTGCTCATTCTAGGCTTCTAGAGACCTGGTGTGCTTCCTTCAGTTGGATCATGTGAACGTGTACCTGGGGCAGGACTACCGCAGCAAGTACAAGGCTCCAACTGACTACTGCATGGTCCTCAAGGTACAAAAAAACACTTCAAGTTTGTAAGCCAACTTCACTGCTCCCCTCCTCCTCAAGTGATGGAGGATGTTAATAAAATGAAACAGTTTTATTATATAATATAATTATGATATAATCTAATATAATCACATAAAACTTCAGTGTAATCATTAAATCATGATTAAAGTTCAAATGTTTCTGTGAGGCTAACACTGCTAACAAACACTGGTACTCAATAGTCACCTAAATAGCTTTCTATCAAAACTTAATTAATCAGGACTGTGAGGATAAACTGTGGCTCCCTGTCTAAATAATGAACTTTAGATAACAGATATAAATGTGATGCTTTTATTTGAGAATATGGGTTCGTGCTGCCACCTAGAGGAATGCAGAAGAGTGACAGGTCAACAAAAAGTCTATTTTAATTGTACGTTTTCTCATTTTCCTGTGCAGCATCCTCAGATTCAGAAGAAATCTCAGTACATCAAGTACCTGTGCTGCGATGATGTCAGAACTCTTCACCAGTGGGTCAACGGAATACGTATTGCCAAGGTAGCATCTCTTTTATGGATGGATGGTTGGCATTTTTAGCTTTTTCACATAAGTAACTCATGTGATTTGTGTTTTTGTGTCTGTGTAGTATGGGAAGCAGCTGTATTTGAACTATCAGGAGGCCATGAAGCGCACTGAAGCTGCCCATGACTGGTCATCTCTTTCCAGCTCCAGTATCAAGTCTGGCTCCAGCTCATCCAGTTTACCAGGTCAGAAGCTGGTGGTCTATAGCTAAACAAGGTGTAACTGAATGAGAGGAATTCATGAAGCTTAATCATGTACTGTACATTCAGTGCTTTTTCAACTCAATTTTTTAAATTCTTGAATCGGCCAACACGTTGATATATTGTATCTATAAACAAATCAAAATGTACTTCTCTATTATCTAAAACTCGGATGTGGAGAATTGTATTTAGTTGACCTTATGCTCATATAAACAGTCGGCGACAATCTAAAGTTTTCCCCATTTTCTATTTGTTTTAAACAAACTGTTATGAAGGTTATATTTTATTATCTCATTGTGATAAGAATATATACCTGCTGTGTTCAGGCCAGTGAAGAGTAGGCATTAACCCTCTGGAGTCTGAGGGTATTTCAGACACTCTGATGTAGACTGACATGCCCTGATGTTTTTACAAATTACACCCATCAAAAATTATTTTATTCCAAACTGTTACACAGACTTTTGTTCAGCTCAAACTGAGCAACAACAGTGTCAAAACAATAAGAGTGTCATCAATTTTTATTATTTTATTTCTAAATAAAAGGAAATATTTATTATTTTTTCATATTATTCCTAAAGCTTAACAAATGTGAGGTGACACTGTGTTTTCCTCAGCCTCTAACCCTACATTGAATATTCATGAGATAAGTGTAAACACTCAAGGTGAGAGGTCTTTGTTCAGGAGGCAGGCTCTTTGTTTATAGAGACAAATGGGCATTTGCTCAAATTCCTGGGACAATAATTCACCAATGGAATTTCTGGAATTACCATGTTGTATGAATGAACACACGAGTTGGCGGAAAAAAAGTGCGGCGCTCTGACTCAAGCTGAAAAATCTGCCTCTGCTTATTTAAGCTCCTCTCACAAGAATCTAAAACAATATTGCTATTCAATCTATATATATATATATTTATTTATTTATTTATTTAAAAAGTAGACCCTTTAAGGTTTCTGGGGTATGTTTAATTTTGTTTCTAGGATAAAATCTCGGTTATACAAGTGTTTTTGCAGAATTTCGTCAATATCCCGCTGGAAGGATCATCAACTTCAGAGGGTTAAATCAAATTAGGTGTCAATCATTGTAATACTGCATCTGATATCAGTATTATATTGTGAATTTTTGAGTCATGACATCTCTTCATGTCACTCTTCTCTGCAGAGTCCCAGTCAAACCACTCCAGCCAGTCAGACAGCGGCGTGTCGGAGACTACTTCCTCTGGCCATGTGCGCTCTCAGAGTGTGGTCAGTTCCATCTTCTCAGAGGCTTGGAAGAGAGGCAACCAGTCTGAGGACCCCAAGGTGCCACAGCACATGCATCACCACCATCTGTATTCCTCAATCATCCTTTTCTGCTGTGTATCTCATGTCTCTCATACTGTAATTGTCTAGCATCATTTTATCACCTTCATTCTTCATGCATTCTTCTTTTTCACTTTGTAGGTCAGCTCCATAAACCTCTCCTTCTGTCTGCAGAGTTTACTTGTGGTTTAGTTATAATACACTTGCTCCTCTCACATAACAGTTGAGAAGTTGGACAAACTACAAAATGATGGCAAAAATCTTATTATGGACTTGTCACATACACAGAAATAAATATTGTAATAATACAGTGGCACATAAATATGAATACTGTGGTAAAAGCTCATTACTATTCATGATTTAATTAAAAAATTTACAATTTTATATTCATTACACATAAAGTCATATTTCAAGCCTTTAACTTGTAGCTTATCCAGAATGTCATTTTGAGTTTGATTAAATTACAAACAATATCAGCATTTAAACAAAAAAATCTTGAAATATCTCACTTTATGTATAATGAATATAAAATACGACAGTTTAACTTTTTGAATAAAATTTTGAACACAAATGACCTTTTTCACAATGTTCAAATTTTTGGAAATGATAAATAAATTAGATTAACCTGCATCCGTACAACACCACCCTTTTGTAGGAGGAGCTTAGGAAAATTAATTAAATGAATAGTAAAATAAGTATAAGAATGTCTTCTAAGGACATTTATTTCCTGGATTATGATAGAAAATCTTTTTTTCAGATACTGTCCATGTTGTAGAACATTCAATTCATATTTGCTATGTTTTGGGTGGTGCAGATATCTACGAGCTTGGACAAACATAATTGGTCTGAGTTATGAAGGCTTCCCAGGCTGAAGAACAGATGAGCACTCTGGAGGGCTGTGCTGAATTCTCTCTTCTCCTTTCCTCTCTTAGGGTGTGAAAGTCAAGTCTCGCAAGGCTATACCATTATGCACTGGTGGGGATTGAGGTTAGGGGGTGTGAAATCCCTCAAACTCTAACACTGGTTTTCTCTAACTAACCTATCAGTTAGTAGCTCCCCATGTTTTGGTGAATGCAGTCTAATTGGGTGTGACGAGATTGGTTTTAATGACTTTTGTCAGCTTTTAGTGGATTCCATCAAAGCACTGGTGTAACGTAGCAGGATTAACTCGATATTGTTTAAGAGTTGTGGTGTATTAACAAAGTGTGGTGAATGTTTGTGAGAATGGCATGTAAGGCCTACTGAAATCGTTGCTGTATTGTGAGGTGTGGAGGTTTGCAGGGCTGGGTCACATGGAGAGATGGGAGTTTAGTGTGTTTTATAGTGTGCTAGTGCACTCCAGTGTTTCTGCATGCTGAACTTAGCAGAGCAGGTCAGATTTATATGATGGCTGTCATCCTGTCTTTTTCCATGTCATTACTTATCATATTCATTCAATATGTTTCCTTCATTCCCAACATCAGTAGTTATTATTAATTATTATTATTACTATTATTATTATTATTATTATTATTATTATTATTATTAAAGGAAAGTGAATGTAATATCATATGTAATTACTAAATTATGCATTTTATTAAACTAATTGGTCAGCTGATTAACTAATTTTATTAAGATTATAAGATTATTGACATTTTTAGATAATCAGCATCAGCTGATTATTTTTTTAACAATCGGCCTATGCTCACAAGCCTGGTAAACAGAAACTGGCCAATCTGCTGGTAGCCTTATCAGTGTGACTGTGATAGAGCTCCCTCTATTGTCAGTTTCATCATCCTACAGGCTCATCAAGACATGGTTGATAAACTTATCACCAACAATTATATAATTTTTTTTGTGTTTATATCTTAATAGATGCAACACACCATATGACAGTGGTAGTTTATACCATCTGCCACTCTGATATAGACATTGGCCATTACAAACTCATATCAGTTGATCACTAATAATATTTTTTATGTATTATCTTTTGTGACCACCATTGCACCATTATACACAATAACATTATCCAAATCCTGATTAAAATATCTCCACTAATGAACAGTATAGAACGTTTAGAATAAACACATCTGCTGGTTTAAGATGCAAGTGAGGAATAATTAACATCCACCACCATTCTGTTCTCAGAGTTTTTCAGGACTAACTTTCATGCATGTTCTGAGCCAAACACTGTTCATTAAACATTGCAAGATAAGCTTTTAACTTTGTATACACTCTGTCTGTTTTCCCTCTTTTCTATAGATGAGAATGGATCCATCTCCACCTACACAGCCTGCTAGAGCTTCTTACCCTCTCCAGCTGTCCCACCTACCCCAGATGCCCCTGATTCCCCAAGCCTCCCTTACCCATGGTAGTTATTCCAGTGTGTCACCTCAGTCATCTCCGTCTCCGCCATCACCTCCTCCTCCACCTCCGCCTCCTCCTCCCCTTCCCAATCCTACCTACCACTCCACGCCCACCATGTTCACCAAGTACAGCACCATTGCGAGGTTGCAGAACATCTCCCAGGCTCCGAATCACTACAAACAGACGCCTCTACTGGCAGCTGTGCAACAGCAACAGCCACCAGTCCCTCCTCCACAGTGTGCCAAGCCTATAGCAGTGAATAATGTAGCAGCAGCTGCTAACAGCCCACCTCCACCACCGCCACCGCCCCCGCCATCTATGCCCATGCCTGGTTCTGCCATGGCTGTCCTCAAGTTAGGCCCCCCAAGCCCTCAGCCACAGTTTATCCCTCCACCACCACCAGAAGAAGAACATCTGCCTCCCTCAGATCACCTGCAGACCAATGGAATCTTGCCTCCACCACCGCCTCCAGAGCAGTTTAAATACCCCCCACCCCTCAGCACCAATGGCCTCCAACAGTTCCTGGCTCAAAAGTTTCCCAACATGAGCTACGATTTTTCTCCCCTCAGCCAAGATGAGGAAGCTACTCTGCCTCCTCCTTTCTCTCTTCAACAGGTGTCGGGACCTCCTCCTGCACCTCCTAAAACCTTCACTGTTGGATTTCCACCTCAGACAGCCCCCAAACCATCCGGATCTGGGCACTGCATCTCTCCAGTCTCCCCTGTTCCTCCTCCTCTGTCCCCAACCCCAACCTCCACCTCCATGAAGAAGCAGCAGAGCTTCTCCGGCAGCACCAGCCCCAACCAGCCTCCTCCCACCTTGCCCAAACAGCACAGCTTGTCCTCAAAAGCCCCTCCTATGTCTACTGCCATTTCTCCAACTCCATCGCTAGTCAAACAGATTGTCAACCAGTTTCCTGGAACGATGGATGCTTCTAAAAACACTGCTTCTCCTCCTGTGGTCAAAGCCAAGCCTAAATGGCAACCAGGAGGGCAAGTTCAGCCCCAGTCTCCAGAGTTCCCTCCTCCTCCTCCTGAAAGTAGTCTGGACTTTCCTCCTCCACCACCACCTCCACCTGCCTCAAGCCCTCCTCCTGTTTCTAAGATGGGGTCACCAATCAAGAAGTCCCCTTCCACTTCATCCAACTCCTCAACCGGTTCAACAGGGAAGAGGCCTCCACCAACACCACAGCGGAACTCCAGCATCAAGGCAAACAGCTCCACTGAGTACCAGGAGTCCAAAAAAGTGGAGGATCTGGTGAACATGTTCGCTCAACCCAGCCAGCCTCCCCCCAGCTCTTTTTCTACTCCCTCGTCTACGACAGGCTCGCCATCTAAGGATTCCTCTTCCAGCTTCCGAGCATCGATGAAACCAGGCAAGATTAACCTGGCTACTCTGCCTCTGGCCCTGCAGGGCAAACCAGGCCAAGGACGCCAGCCCAACTCTGACTTTCCCTCACCCCCTCCTGAGTTTGACTTCCCCCCTCCTCCTCCAGACTCAGAACTTCTGCTGCCTCCTCCACCATCCATGGAGCTTCATGCCGGAGCTCCAAAAGTGGCCGTGGTCAATCCCCAGCCACAGCTTTCGTCCAACAACACATCATCCTGGAAACAGAGTTCCATGAGGAAGACGCCCCCTCCCACTATGCACAGGCGTAGCAGTGGACCCCCAGAGCCTCTGGCCCTATCCCCACCACCCCAACAGATCCCCCTCACCCCATTCAGCTCTCAGATACCCCCCACCTCTCCTAAGGCCAACCTCTCCACCATCCAGCCCAACTTTCTGGAGGACCTCAACAGGACTTTAAAGAGGAAGTCCATGTCCAGGCATGGCTCACTCACGTCCTCGCGCATCTCTGCCAAACTGGAGCCCGTGGCCACTATGGACGACATGGCTCTGCCGCCCCCTCCACCAGAGCTGCTGCTGGGCCAGCAGAAAAAGGGCAGCTACACAGGTGCCAACATCTCAGGCTATGCAACGTTACGGCGCGGGCCGCCCCCAGCACCACCCAAACGGGACCAAAACACCAAACTGACCAGGGAGTGGTAGATCATGGTCCTTCAAGCCGGCTTTACTCCTTTCAAATTCCGCTGACTTTCACAGGCTACAGCATTAGAGTGACTGCGCAACAAATACTATTCTTCATTTTAACTCCAGTTATGAAAAAAAGCCAAGCCAAATCACCTACAGTATAAGCTTTCTCTGCGTGTTTGTGCCGCTTTGCAATTACGTGTAAGCCGTTATACAAAAAAACAAAAATGCGACAAGAAGAAACTCTGCCATCATTATAAATAGGTACTGCATGGACTCCATTGTGAGGAAAGGGGATAATGTATGTATTATAAAAGATGTATCTGGAAAATGTGGGGTGGGGAGGGTGCTTTTACCTTTTTTTATATGAAATTATTTAATACCTGAAATATATTCTTATTTGAAAGTTTAGTTTTTAAACCCTTGACTGTATGCGTTAACACGTGAATAGAAATCAGGGTTGATGAAGAGATGTGTATATGTGTGCATTTTGTCTGAGTGGTTTGGTTGATCCACTCTCAGAGGAAAAAAAAGCAGTGGCTTGGTTTCATTGCCTCTTTTGCCCCTTTCTTGTAAAAAGTGCAAATCCGAAACTCAATTGACGGCCCCGATGTGTATGTTCTTAAATGAAGTAAAATGGATTTTTTGTCCATAATGCGCTTAAATGGTTGAAAGCCACAGTGACTACACAACTGGGTAACCAAACATTCTTATTGAAGAAGATTGCTCACTGTTTCTGATTAGGACCCATATTTTACATAAAAAGTAGAATATGAACCTGCTTACTGATGTGAGGGGCTCTTTAGCTCTGTGTCTGGGACTGGATGTTCTCTGTCTGTTTATGTTGGTTAAATTGCTATCTATCTGTACATACTGCAGCTATTTCTGACTTTAACTGCTACTCTGAGCTCTGTGGACTTGTGGCAGACTGAATGAATGATGTTTGTAGTTCTGCATTTCCCTCATACTATTGCTGCCCTCAGTGCAGAGTCAAAGTGCTTCTTATACAGTGTATCTGGGTCACATATCTTTGTTTTGTTGCCATAGCATAGCCAGACGGGTCTGTATTGATTAAAACTTTGAGAGAAGAGTGATGATCCCTGCATGCATTTGGGTGAACATAGATGGGAGATGTGAACTTCCACCAGTAGATGCAAAATACACAGTCATATCAGAATACCTGGCTTGGACTGTCATGTGACTGTCATGTGACAGGGTTTACTGCATGTATAAATAAGTGAGCACACCAGTCAGTTGTAGCAGAGTGTAAAACCATCATCATGGGCAAAGGATGATTTGGCTGATGTGTAAAAGGGCATCATAATAGGGTTGAAGGGTGGCAGAATGTCACAAACCACTAACTTTGTGGGATGTTCTAGAGCCGTCGTAGTGAAGGTGCACTTGAGAATGGACTATTCATACATTGAGGGCCTCCCAATGGCACAACAGTGGTGCTCCATGGGCCATTGATGCCAGAGAGGAACAACTCCAGCAAGTGGTACAAAGCATGTGACGCACCACAGTGGGTCAGGTAACCTCTATAATGAACACAGGAGTGAGGAGAAAAGTGTCAGGGATCACTCTTCAATGTTACATCTGGGCCTGCAAAGCAGACACATGGTTAAGATGGTCATAGTATTCTGATATGACTGTGTATTAGCTTACAGGAGCATTGCATTTTTCAGTTTTTGTGCTTATGGCTGCCACAAACGATCACCTTTGGTTATGCAAGTCATTGGCCATGGTACATTATACCTATTCTGTAAAACAGAGCAGTGAAGCAACTGTTCTACCACAGCTGTAAGTGCACAGGGCTAAAGACGGTCATTAAAGTCAGGAGTATTTTAGATAAAATACACGGGGAAGTTCTTGTCTGTTGCATTTAAACTGAACAATATAAATGTGTAACTCATGCAGTAAGTTGTCCCTGTGTTGTTTTATTCATTGTGTCATGTTATGTGTGATATTCCACCTTTTAAATAGGCTTCAAATGGAATTCCAGCAGTTATTCACATGATCACAGTCGAGTAAATAAAGAAACTCATCGAGAATTCTTCACAATGGCTTCCAAAGCATGTTAACAGTTAAAACCCACCTTGTATGTTGCCCAATGCCTGAAACATTGTTTTGGTGGTATTTACCTTTATATTACCTTATCAATACATTATAAACTCAGAGATATCCTCTGTTCATCACCATCATTGGTTGCCATCACTGTAATGAAAGTTGCTAATGCTAAATTTTGGAGAATTGCGGTGAGGTTTTGATTGCATTCCATGTTACTGAGCTGAGGATGTTAGATGATCACCACCCCACCTCATCCACAACTCATTCCTAAAATACTGGGTGGATCACCATCATTCCAGGCAGCACAGATCCACAGATCAGTGCTGGGAGGGACTGTAGCCCACAGCTGGCATTAGACATGGTAGTAGGTTCATGTTTACGTGCTGAGTCCTAGTCTACTGGCAGTACTTCTCTACAGGGACTAGACAAGGTGTGTGCGTGTGTGTGTGTGTTTGTACATGTGTGACAGCACAGGTGAAACTTAAGAGTAGCTGAATTCATTCTTTAGCAGATGTGTCCGCAAATTTTTGGACATATTGCATATTAGAGGAGCATGCTTATATTTACATAAACAGTTGAAGAGATTTTCTCAGCATTCCTGACAAACAAAATGTTTTTTTTTCTTTAATATTAGTGTATCCTAATATTTTAAAGCTGAAGAAGCAGAAGAAAAACAAGAGTTGTAAGTGATTTTAGATACATGATTTGTCTCCTTATTCCTTTATCTGAGCTGGTAGAGGGAAGGACAAAAGTATATAGACGCCCTTTCTCATTAGTGGATTCAGCTGCTTTGTTAAGACACCCACACTGTTGACACAGGTGTTAAAGTGAATACAAAGTCATTTAACCTCCACAGTAAGTGTCACTCATGAACATAACGTCGTGCCAGGCACTGTGAAGCAGAGGAATTGTTTTCTAAAGGAATAAAACTCCATCCAACGGTTCCCGTATGTAATCCCGTTTTTATAATCCGGTCAACAAGCAGATGACTATAAAATACGTCTTTATAAATAATTTTCCCTTTCATATAAAGTCAACATTGTTGATTCACGAGGCTGTACTGACATATGACAGTACATAGTACAAGACACCACAGCACAAACGTGACTTTCAGTGGTGTGTACAAGTCCAGACAGCAAAACTGTGACCCCGTCAGGAAAACGGGGTCAAAGTCTTTTTTTTCAAATATGAGTTATTAGCATATTTGTAGAATACTGTTACAGGAAGCCTCACACAGCTTCAGCCGATTATCTCTCATACTTTCAGAGCATTCTCAGACATGGCATACTGAACCTCAACTAAGTTTATTTGTGTCACAAGACATTAATACACCAGAAACGCTTATAATTAATCAAAAATAAATCCAAATATAGCAGAAATGAACACTAAAAGACGACGCTGGTAAAAATCGCTGTTTACATTAGCTGAAGACGTCTGAGCTCAGGGTTGCCAGGTCCAACAAAAATATCCAGCCCAAAATCAGTCTAAAACCTGCCCTTCAGAAGCTTAAACTAGCCCAAAATTATGGTTGAAGCAAATGGCAAAACAAATATGAGTGTATGACTTAATAAATGAATTATAAACAAAATACTATCAGTCCATCAAACCTTTTTCTTTTTTCCAGTCCTTGCAATACCGCCTCCCGTATTTCCCCATTCGCCCTATTCACAATCCCACAATTCCATGCGCGAACGGCAACATCCGATGTAGTTGTTTACATAATGGCAGCAATGAATGTGTCAGCAGGAGAGTTTAAAATATGTAGAAACAAGTCTATAAATCAGGGTTCTAGATGTTGTGTACCACAATGCAGTAATCGGCAAGGGCTAGACAAACAACAGCAACAGAAAAGATCGTACTATAGGTTTCCTAAAGATACCACATTAAGGAAAACTTGGGGAGATTCCATCAGGCTTGAAAACTGGTCAGCAAGTGACTATGACAGAGTGTGTTCTGATCATTTTGTTGGAGGTAGGTTACTGCAAACATTATTTTATTCTACCCTAATTATATAGCGAAATATATACTGCACTGATAAATAAATAGTCCTCTAATGATATAAACATACACTGGCTGGCTTGATTAGGCCATGCAGGGCCCTAGCCTAGGCGTGGCTTATGTACTATTTCATAATGTGACATTTGTAGGGCTATCCACCAGATTAATTCATTTTTGGCTATTTTGGCATTTTGGCTATGGTTAAAAATGTGTACCACAAATTATTATGCGTGATAGTGTAGCTTAGTATTGATAGCATGCAACACGATAGCTTGCAACAACGTGTTTACACTAAAAACCCACTGCATAGATTGAAAATACAAGTTGACACAAGATATGATGTTTAATATCCAAAGAAATATTATCTGCATATAGTTACAAAAGCTAGTAGATATCACGTAAGTATTTACTTACCAAATAAAGTTGTAAACAGTATGTGGCTTAGCTGGCACAGACAAACAAGAGAAAATGGTGAACGGGATGTTGCCGGTTGCGCGGTGCATTCTTGGATTTGTGAAAGGGGCGAATTTACCTAGCATATTAGCTAGTGACTGTTTTCTCTTCACCTCTCTCTCTCTCAGGCTATCTTTCCTTATATTGTTATGTTCTGTTAGGTTTTTTTTTTGGCGGCCACGGTAATTTTTAACAGTAGCCCAAAAAACGCACTCCGCCACCCTTGAATTTTCACCCGCGACTGGATTTTCAAACGAGCCCAATTTGGCGTGAAAAACGCGAACCTGGCAACTCTGTCTGAGCTGCTAGTGTTTGCAGATGGATACATGAACTCAAACACATTTCTACAGTGAAGAGAAGTAGTTCAGGAGCCGAATGACGCTCAACAAGCTTGTGCACCTCCGCGATAGAAGTTGTTCTACATCCGGATTCGAGGGGTCACAGAAACCCATTTTTCACGTAAAATCTGCAAATTCGCTGAATGGCTTACTGCACAAAAACAACTTTTTTGGTGAATTTAAGTTTTGTTTTCGATCAAAATATGTACTCTGATAGATATCTGAGACTATTATCTTTCATTTACAGCAATAAAACCAAGCAGCTAAGTTTTGTCGCTAATGTGAGTGACAGGCTGAACGACACCATATCTCAAGTTGCCCAGCGACTTTGGCCTGGTTTTCCCTGGCGGGGTCACATTATTATTCTGGCCCACATCCCCCATTTCATTTTAATAAAGCCAGCAGCCACAGCACCTGCAAGACAGCAAAATCCACTGAAGCTATAGAGGTGAATGGGAGACCACCAAGGAAAACAGTGTGGCTGCTGAAAGTGGTACGAGTGGGGTCACCAAGAGGTGCTATTCCTGTGTACTGTAGAGTTCCAGTAAGACATCTACTCGTACAGTGGGGCCAAAAAGTATTTAGTCAGCCACTGATTGTGCAAGTTCTCCTGCTTAGAAAGATGAGAGAGGTATGTAATGTTCATCATAGATACACTTCACTATGAGAAACAAAATGAGAAAAAAATCCAGGAAATCACATCGTAGGATTTTTAAAGAATTTATTTGTAAATTATTGTGGAAAATAAGTATTTGCTCAATAAGCAAAAGATCAACTCAATTAATAATGGTGCCAACAGTTGTTGCCTTCTCACCAAGCTATTTGCCTATTGTACTATAGCCCATCCCAGCCTTGTGCAGGTCTACAGTTTTGTCCCTGTTGTCCTTAGAAAGCTCTTTGGAGTGTGATTGATTGAGAGTGTGGAAGTTCAAACAGGTGCAATCAATACAGGTAATTAGTGCAGAATAGGAGGGCTTCTTAAAGAAGAACTAACAGGTCTGTAAAAACCAGAATTCTCGCTGGTTGTTTATTGACCAAATACTTATTTTTCCACCATAATTCTTTAAAAATCCTTCAATATGATTTCCTGGATTTTTTTTCTCATTTTGTCTCTCATAGTTGAAGTGAACCTATGATGAAAATTACAGACCTCTCTCACCTTTCTATGTAGGAGAATTTGCACAATTAGTGACTAACCAAATACTTTTTGGCCCCACTGTACAATTGCAACACACATTAACATGCCACCACCACATCAGTGTTTGAGAATGATCCACCCAATAACACAGCTGCTCTGTGGGGTCCTGATCATTAAAGAATGGGTAAAAGGAGACTAACAAAATGTACAGAGAAACAGATGGACTACAGTCTGCAGACTGCAGAACTACAAAGTGCACCTGTATGATCAGTGCAGCTGATAACATGAAATAATCTGAAGTTCTCCTTTAAAGACAATGATGTACATTGTGAGGGTGGTTGAGCTGACTGTTGTGATTTGGTGGTGTTGTGCCTGGACTGTGTAATGCTGGTCGCACCCTCGAGTACACTGGGGCGGTCACAACAACTGGCCACCAAAGTAGAGGCAATATGATGGCCGGTACTGCAGCTGGGCAGGCTGGGGGGACAGTAGGCCAGTTGGGGCAAGGAGTTCAGATGTAGTTGGGAAGCTTTGGCTCTTTGGGGGACTGTTTCAGTCCAGTGAGAGTCTGTTAGAACATTTTGGGCTCCTGCTATATAAATATGACAATAAGAAACAATGAGACATTATTTGGTGAATACTGTAGTTGCATGTTTTGCTTTATTTTCAGAACCTCCGCCTTTCACATCAGCAGTCTGGAGCAGCTGAGAGCTCCTTGGCAGATGATGACTCCAGGACTGTAGAAGCTGTGCCTGACCGGCATGATTACTTCCTCACTGCTGGACTCGGAGCTGGAGCTCACTGCGCTCTGTCCACAGCTGACCTCCAGCAGAGACATGACTTCACCAGAAATACGAACAGAACTGCTGCACCTGCTGTCCGTCTGCATAGACAGAGACATAAGAATGTGTAAGAAAGAGGGGATCAGATATACTGCCACCGGGCTGTTAAGAGTCATGATGGAAATATAAATATATTTATTTTTCTACGTAGTTTATACACTACCACTCAAATGTTTGGGCTCATCCAGATTTTTTCATAACAGCACGTTTTTACTTCAGAATATGAACTTGTTTGCATTATTTAACGTGTCTTTTTGGTTATTTGTTGTAATTTTCTGCAAGTTAAATTACGTTCAGTCATTTATAAATAATTGTTTTTTAGAAATAGCTGTTGCACTTTACTTTGTATGCAAATTTCATGATGACTTGACCAAAACAAATGGCCCACAATGAAAAACAGGAAAACAACTAGAAAAACAACTGGTTCCACTGACGTCCATTAAAAGTGAAGTAATTCTTCTTCTCTTGTAAAGTTTTCATTTTGGAGGATGTTTTAGCAAACATTCCCTTCAGATGCTCTAAATGACAAGCATTTGGAAAAAAATAAAATGAAATTTGGAGAAACGCTGACTGTAGTTCATAGAATACAACAAAAATGTTCATTTTGCTCAAACAGACCTTTAAATATAAGCAGAGAGAACATTTACAGTCAACTCTTCATTTGTGACTGACAGGTGTTCAGGATACAGGGGAAAAGGTACAATACAAAAAAAGTTTGTTTATTATCATAATTAAATAGAAAAAGGTAAACAGTCATATTTAATATTTTTGGTTTTAATGCTAACACTTATAGTCAAACTTGGTTTGAGATTCTGTGGTGAGATTTAAGTCCTATTGATCAACAGTAACACAAAAAGCTTTGAAATGTCACTTTACATGAGTATAAAATGACAGTTTACATTTTTTATTATTAAATGATGATCAATTAACTTTTTCAAGATGTTCTATTATTTTTCACATATTGCCTTACCTTGAGCTGTCCCTGTCTAAAAGGACAGTTGTGTGGAGACAGGACACCTGCATGATGTTTGAGACAGACCGTCTTCCTTATGCCAAAATTAAGAATGATGTCATAAGTATTGAAGTCCACCATATTGATCTTGAATAATAAAAAAGAGCAAATATTGTCATTAAATCAGTATGAACTCCAGTGTCAGGATATAAATATACTATTCAGGTGTTTTTTTTGTTTTTTTTTTTGTTTTTTTTTAGAATCTGGCCACTAGAGGGCCTCAGTGAAACACTTTAGTGTCTGTAAGACTTTGGATTCTTAAGTAAGATCTCCCAGCTGACTGCTACGTTTGTAAATCCTATTTTAAGCCTTAGACCATTAGATTCACCTGATGCACAGCATGGTCAGTTGTCCTGTACAGGCTGAAAGTGAGAGATTTCTCATTTACGTCAGCAACAGATGCTTCCAGTGCCAGATCTGCTAGAAGGCCAAAGCCGTTGACTAGAGGCCATCCTGTGGAGTTCAGAGAACACTGTAAATCTGACAAATGTGACACTTTACTGCAGGTTTCAAAATCCTTTGTCTTTAAAAGGTCCAGTTTAGTAAAACCCTAAATGGTCCATTTCTTTACTCTTTCACTGATTACTAGTTAGAATATTCTACATAGACCATTAAAACAGTGAGGGGAGCTCTGACAACACCAACCTATGAAATTCTACATGAACACTTACATAAGTGCGAGATTTTATACTAAAAACAAAATGAAACATACCTCAGAAACCTTAACCCTCTGGAGTCTGAGGGCATTTCACACACTCAGGCAATTCACACCAGTTTTTTCAGTTCAGAGCTCAAAAGTCTTGTCTAGAAATGTTTAGTGTGTTTTTTAACACAAACAAAAAAATTTAGAGTGGTGTAATTTGAAAAAAATAAAAACCCGGAAACAAATAATCTTGACATTTCACCATGTACACAATAGTACAGTGGAACCTTGACTTACCAGCGAATCAACTTAGGAATTTTCCAGCACTTGGTAGATGTTTTGCTTTATGACTGGAGACGAGATTTGAGTTATGAGCAAGCGAGCTTCTGCCACCCGCTGCTGAGTCACTAGCGAGCGTGAGTGAGTGCCAAGATCAGTGCAGAGAAGAAGAGGTGTGCTGGTGCTGTTGACCCTTGCTTCAGTCATTTTCAAAACATTTTGTAAGGGAGGAAAAAACAAACCTCTTTTGACAGGATTTTATTGAAACGCTCTGCAAGTGAAAGCGAGGACAGTGTGGCGAAAACGGCAAAAGTCAGCGAAGAAAAAGAAGATTAAGTGAATTATTTTAAGTAGCAGTTAAGTTCAGTGGTAAAGTGTAGCATAGTGTGTCAGTTATATTTAGCAATAAATTGTAGCATTAAGTGTGTAGCAAGTAAGTTAAGCGATAGAGCACGAAATGAAAAACTGTCCCAACCTCCTCAGCCAACCTTCTCCACCTCCACCAGCATTTTTATCTGATCTTCAAGGTAAATACACTTAATAAACAAGCTTATTTCTTTACATTCTTTTATTATGTATTTTTATACATTATTTATTATATATAAAGTACATTTTTCTTATTTAAAAACATCAAAAATTTGTGTTTTTTTTTTTAAATTTCATTTAAATGGGGAAATTAAATTTGATATATGAGCAAATTAAGTTATGAACTTGTAAGTCAAGATTCTACTGTATTATGTTAATATAATTTAATAAAAGACAATGGAGACTACTGGCAACATCAAAATATATAAACACATTTAGGTTTATTTTCCATTTTTTAATGTTTGTCATGAATTTCTGTAATTACTTCCATGTTTACATTTTATCAATAAATAGATAAATATAATAATGATATAGTAATCTATAACAATATAGTACATTTGTGCACAAAATTAGCTCCAGTGGATTGGTCCGTCATCTTTGTTGAGTGAGGAAAACTGTGAAGCATTGCGGTACCTTAACCTGTAATTACTGTACATAGGTTATACACTATATTTACAGTGCATTATGGGTAACAATAGTGTACTATATAGGGGATGTATATACAGTATCTAGCACAACAAAATGTCCAACCCCCTAAATAGAACAGAAGGTAAAATAGGATTAAATTTCAGACACAGCCCCTTCCTCAGGCACACCCAATAAACCTGGTGATTATCGGAGCAGTTGGATCAGCTGTGGAACCAAACTGTGCTCCAGGACCAGAATTAGAGGCTTTAGGCAGAGGTGCATCTGTCTTCATAACACAATACCTCTGGCATTTGACTGTATATTCATAATCATGTCATGTCATATCCATTAAACCAGGATTGGAGAACTGCTGGCTGGAGGGCTGGATTCCTGCAGTTTGGTGGTTTTCAAGCTCAAGTACACCTTCGTCAACTCAGTTCAATGTTAAATCTTGAGTACGTAAATTTCTCTATCAAACAACTTTGTAACTTTGTGACTGAGTAACTTTGAGTTGGAGAAATGATGAAAAGTAAAATTCCTTAAAATTTATTATAAAACAAAAACTAAAATATTGAGCTCAAAACAAAATGTCTTATGATAAAAGTTTCCCATCTACACTAAATATTTGAATTAAATGATGTTCACTAATGATCTCTTTGACTGTGCCTTTAGATTCCTGTATGCCCAACTCTAAACATTAAAACACAGAAGTGCAAAAACCTCTCGACTAAAATGTCTTTTTGACAGTTCATAGCAAATTCATGCAAAAGCCTTTTTAGTTTAATTTCGTTTTTAAAATGGCTCGTATTATTTTTCAGTAAGGACAACAAAAAACAATGTAGTAGTGATTTTGCTTTTCATTTTGGCATGGGTTACAATATATTGTGTGCATTTGTTTCACACTTTACATGAATAACATTCAGTTACATTTCAAATTGGCACCAATTCCTCTCCAAAGTGCCTACAACTAAAAGCATAAACAGATGAATAATCCACAGCTTTGCTTTTTACTTCATCACAAATCAGCTGGATGGGGTTTAAGTCTGGAGCTGTGCTCCACTCCATGTTTTCAAGCTGACCATTTTGGGGTTTTTTTCCTGAGGTAGTTCTGGCAGAGCTTGGACTTGTATTTCGGGTCATTATCTTACTGTAGGATGAACTCCTGACCAACTAGGAACCAGAAACGTTCTAAACGTTTCTATAACTTCTGACCGGTGGTGTATATACCACTATTTATAACAGTTGAATTCTTGTAGCAAATAAAGAAAATAAATTAATAAATGCATTATTGTACAAATCAGAAATAAAGTGCGAAATGATTTAATATCCTCAATTTAAATGCACAGAAGTATTTCTTCTGATTATTCAGTTGTGTTAAAAAAGGTATTTTTTTTTCTTTGTATTTTATTAGAAAATGGTTAGTATGGGTTGTTTTGATTCAAGGGCTCTACAGTTGCCTGAGAAAACTTGTTTTTTAAGTTCCTCACCTGAAAAGTGAAGAGGTCAAAACCTACCTGAGATGCATGAAAACTGAAAGAAGACCAGTATGACCACAGCTGACATCATCTTCTATTGCCAGTCCTATAAAGAAAGCTCACCAAGTCCCAGACAGAGTATTCAGTGCCCTTCACAGCACGGCTGAACACATTCAGTGTCCCAATGCTCAGTCAGACGAACAGAGACATGCTCAACCATGGAATTAACCTCATAATGAATGCCTCGCAATTTTGTTGGAACCCCATAACTTGCCTTAGGATGTTGTGGTTCAGATAAACAAACTGCAGACTGATCTTCTAAGGTCAGAAGTAAGAACTGGTTAAGAAATCCATTATTCATTACATTGCTTATGGTATACAAAGCTGAAAATGGCAAATGATAATAGTATGCAATTAAGTGGCTTTAAGAGTGCAATATAGTAAATAGGAAAAACAGTATATTACTCACTTATATCAGAATATTATGACCACTTACCTAATAGTTGGAATAACCACCCTTGGCTTGGAGTGTTCACTCACTGGTGATCCACTCTCCTCATTCCTCCTGTGTTCATTATAGAGTCCACTATGGTGAGTTGATTACTACTCGTCAGGAGTCGTCTTTAACCCCTCTGGTATCAATAGCCTGTGGGGCACCACTGTTATGCATTTGGTAGGTATTTAGTGTACTGTATGTGAAGTCCATTGTTTGTACATCCTATGCAGTTAGCAGTTTCTGAGAAACTACCTCCCTTCACCCGGTACCCTATTATCATGCCCTTTAATACGTCTTCTGCACTCGTCACTACTGACTGATCTGGTAAAATGACTGTTCTGCATCAATACTCTGGAATGATAGTGATAGCACCCAGAGTAAATATCTGTTTATGACCTGTTATAGAGTAGCTACTACATCAACAGTCAGTAACAAAATGGGAAAAATTGATGATTTTGTGATTTTCAGGCTAGTGCTCATGTTCTCTTTGTATACAGAAAATGCTGAAATGTGTGCAACTGAAACACCCCCACCGCAGTCATCCCCATCACTGTTCATGTGCCTCCTTTGTTTACATTTGCCATGTGCCGCCTTGTCCCCATGTGCTCTGTTGTTT
This sequence comes from Crenuchus spilurus, assembly GCA_036984385.1. Taxonomy (NCBI): domain Eukaryota; kingdom Metazoa; phylum Chordata; class Actinopteri; order Characiformes; family Crenuchidae; genus Crenuchus; species Crenuchus spilurus. The sequence continues at coordinate 51,793 of BRDA01012168.1, forward strand.
ACGTTCACATTATGTCTCCATGTCCTTGCCACCGTCATGGCGTCCCATCTTGTTAATGGTCAGTATCTCATCAGTATACGAGTCTTGTCTGCTCACAGCCCTGCTTGTTCATCCCATGTGTGATTGTGCTTATACTTCCTCATGTGTCGCTGTCAGTTATTGTATGTCTATCGTGTATGTCACCAGCATCATGTTTGTATTTGTTCTCATTTCATAGCCATAGTCACGTTTTGTGTTCTCCTCCTCAGCCACAGCACCCTGACAGGTGTAAGTGGAATTTGAAGTTTCCCGTTATATGAAATGAATAGACTTTGTGGAGGAAGTTCCTCTTTACATTGTCGAGTTCTGTGCCTCCACATCATCCATTAATTTCATATAACTGGAAAGCTCAGTGGCTGTCATCCCTTACTTCAATGTTGACAGACTCTTTAGGATTCTAAAGCTCTTCAGTGTCATAATGTAATGACTAAAGTGATGTAATTGAGATCACAATTTCATTCTCGGTTATCCAGTATAGCAAATTAGTATCGTTTCCTCATGACCTTATTACTGATTAAACCTCAAGAACGTAATATGAGCCATTATGATGGAGTATCATCTTGTAATATCTGGAGATTTTCATTTAGGCTTTGAGTAAATGACAGTTCAGACAGTATTAAAACAAATGTGTTTGTATATAGTGAAATATGTCACTATACCTGTAATAAATATACAAAATAGATGACAGTTTATCTTTTTAAATTAAATTATGAACACAAATGAACTTTCTCATGATATTCTAATTTTGGGAGCTGCACAATCTTCTGACTTTCATAACAACATTGTGAAATAATATGACATTTGGAAAGCTTTAGAGAACAACTTTCATAAATTAGTAAAACAAATATACTGTTCAGCACTCATTTCATATTCTTTAGGGTTGAATTTGGTATCATAAGACTTAAACCTTCTGAATACAGGTCTTGTCTTCCATTAATATTGTGACAGATTTGTCTTCATCAAATACAATGCCCTACAGATCAGCATTTCTCTGGTGGAGGAAACTTTGTATGCAATTCTCACTGTTTGCAGGTTAAAGTCAGATAAAAAATATACACAAATTCTTATGTTCAACAAAAGTCTAACTAAAATATCTTCAACAAATGTAAGCTTCAGTTGATTTCTTGCGTTAATCCTTTTATTTGGTTGATATATTCATATGAAAGATATTCCCCACTTCAGTCCTAAACACCAACAGCCTGTGGGCCTGAGAATCTGAAAGCCTCCAGCAATCTTACTTACTGTCTCCAGCCATCTGGAGCAAAATATCTGCCAAGTTACGTAAGCGAGAAAGAAGACTGAGATCTCAAGCAATGAACTCTTGTTCAGTTAGTCATGTTAGGAAGACAAAGGAGCCCAAGGCTAATCTGTGTTCATTTCAGGACGAAATGCATTTTCAAACATCTACATAAAAAAAAAAAAAAATTAAAGGTTTTCCAATGAAAATGGTGATTTTTTTGGGTTGTTCATTATAACACTGTTATCTTGAAAGACGGAAAACATCATACATGAGTAAGAATACATAATGATCTGTGTATTTCTGTTTCTACAAGAACTTCAGTGTTAACAGAACTAAATCACCACAAATCAAGTCAAGAAAGAAACCAGGCAACACAAAATCAGATCCAACAGATTTATTATACAGTTTACCCAGCTGTATTAGTTCCTGTGTCCTGTTTGGTCTGGATGTTGCGCTGATATTCAACTTTAATGTTAAATGGTCCCATTTTGCACAGGCTTGTGTTAAGCACTGCTCTGGATTTTTATCACATTCGGATGTGCTAGTTTAGAAGCTGAAGGGAGCAGATGTGCAAAGCCACTCAAGTAAAAGTGCTGAATTAGAATCTGTTTGACTTCTCCAAATCTAATGACATAGCCCAGTAACAGTTAGGCTCCATTTTCTCGGCATTGTGCACTGAAATTCAATCTTGATGAATTTGTACTTTGAGTATTTTGTACTTTTTGAAGTATTTTAAACTTTCCCTTCTACTCAAGAACTTAATGAGGAAATTATACCTCAGAGATGAGCAATACTTTCCTGATTGGTTGGCACTGGTGCATTAATTTTGCATAACAGGGTGCATAAGTAGACCGTAACATAAGTAGATCTGGCAAGTTTCTATGTCAATGCTCTGAAAATTGAGTTCTAAACATACTACAAATCTGTTGACATTGTGATAAGAGTAGCAAATAACAATAAAAAAGAGCTAATTATTAATTTATTTTAAAAAGTAGGATTTCTGAATATATGCTTCTTTTTTAGGTTACTCCTAAAAAATGTTTTCTTTGTATACATAAATATACAAAAATGCCTCAGCATGTGGCAACTGGGGTATAAGTGGGATAACACCCTGCAAAGTGTCCCATTATAAGAAATTAATAGGCTGTCTCAACCAATAATTTCACACAACAGGAAACCGCAGTGGACGTTATTCCTTATGACATTTCCATTTTTACTCACAATTTAGTCAGTAAAATTTAGTTACCGAGTTTGTTTTACTTTATTTAATTATAGTAGTGAATCCATCTGCTTTAGCATTTTTAGATAAAAAAAATAATACTGAATATGCCAATGCTGAAAAGTTCCATATCAGTTCTGTAAGTTACTCAGTACTTAAGTACCTGGTATATTTTTGGAAATGTACCTTTTCTTGAGTCATCACAGTCAAATCACCATTACTTGAGTATATGTTCAGACTACTCTATAGATCTGTGCCTACTGATTACAGTACTGGAAGCAAAATGTTCCTAAAACAGCACTATTACTGAGAAGCTTTGTACTTAATGAATGAATGCACGAAACAGTAACATGCAAATACTGACTAAATCAGTTCACTTTGTAAGGTGATGATGACTTCAACACATTAATGGCTGTTTTACCTTCACAGTCTCTCACAATATGGAAATATAATATACTTTTGTATGTATATATATATATATATGTATGTATATAATATAGAACTGTCTACTTTCTGAAAATCTTTGTAATCTTTGCAAAACTAAACCAAGAATGAGTTCATTACTCATCTTTTGTTCTTCACTTTAAAGAGAATGGCCAGCCTATCAAATATAAATATACTTCTGCTTCTGCCTGGGATTTCTATCTGCAAAACTATGTGCTTTCAGTTCTGAGATAATACAAAATGGCACATCTTTAGATTCTTGTTGATTTCAATCTCGTTATTGCAACATAAGGACTATGACTGCCATCTGTTTATTGCTGCTCCAACTCTCTTTTCTATGAAAATATTTATCTCCCCAATTCTAAACAGTGCAGCAGACACTACTCATACCAGCTGTAATGCAGAGCAGAACTCTAAACATCAACCCAAACTAGTTATGGAGTAATGGCGAGCAGAATACATTACAATATGGCACAAAAATATACTCAGTTCACTTCATTAGCACCTGACTGGATATTCACTCGGATACATCCTAATAGTGGTATGATCTACTGATGAGAAATTATTAATAATTCAAATGAACGGTAAAGATGAGAAAAAGAATGTGAAATTAAAATAACATGAAACTTGAATTTTATTGAGCATGCAAACTTATGTAGCACTACACAACATATCAAAAACCAACTTGGCCATTTGGTTAGCATCACTACACAATATATATAATTAAAAAATACAGAAACAAAATACACAAAGTTGATGAGGACACTATTTAGTACTGCATGTATTGGGGCTGACTGATGTCTTACCTTCAGTGTTAAAAGAGGCAGGTTGTTCTTGCATACCTCAGCAGCAAAACAAACACCCTATTCTAAAAGATAAAGATAAAATATCTGAGGACTTCTCTGTACAAAACAGCTCTAATATTTCACTCTAAGTGTAAACTTCTCATTTGTGCTTGCTATCCTTTCTGGTTGCTTTGACCTGGGAACTATTGAACTTTTCTATATGCTATGAGAGAAAGTTCAGTATTTCTTTTATATATAAAGTGAAAGCTAAGTCTAACCTTTACACTCTGTGGGCATTTTATAGCTATGAAAGATAACAAACCAAAATAAAAACCCACTTCTGTGGACCTTGAAGTTTAATGGTGATTATGTAAGAACACTTTTCTCATCTCTTAATAACATGAAGATCGACCTCTGGGGCCAGTTTATCAAAAGTTATCCAATCTCATTTCGGCTACCGTATTGAGGCAGAAAACCTGGCTACTTAGTAGGCGGCTTAGAGAGTTATTCATGCCAAAATCCATTGGATAACTGGTCTCTGGTGTATACATGGAAATTACAGATTACTTTGAGGCAGAAACCACAGATTTTTTAAAGGACATCAACAGAGAGAGTGTGTGTGTGTACATGAGAGTACGAATGTGATGCCCCTCCCATTCAGTTGATATTCTAAGACATAAAATGTAAGATACAAATGAAAATATTTTCTGCACATTTTAGTGACATTTCTATTGTCTTAATAAAAATAAATAAAACATTTACCATTTCACGTAAAATGTTATTCAACTCTGTAAATAGCCTGCATAAAATATTTTCATTTGTTCCCTGTAGCGGTTAACTGTATTATTTTCACCTATATATACAGATACATACACACACACACACACACACACACACACACACACACACACACACACACACACACACGTTTTTGCACAGTACTGTGTGTCTGTATATATGAACTGTTTTTCATTCTCGTCTCTGCATCTGTTCTTTGCTTTACTGCAGACTTTTAGCATCCTTTGCCACTAGCCTCCTGCCTCCTGAGTAGTGTTTCATGTAGTGTATAGAACTATATAGCATTTTTCCCTTTCTTACTGTTCACTATAAAATGATATCTAATTTACCATTTCAGAGACAGACATCAGTCAGCCCCAGTGCTGAAGATGAGCAAAGTTGAAAATATGAGTTATGCCAAAATAAAGAGTGAGATTCACCGTAATGAGCACCTTATCTTTAGTACATGAAAACTGTCATCCTCAGCCACAAAATTATTTGTATCTTTTTTTTTTCTTACACACAGCAGAAAAAAATAGTGGCTGTGCTCTGAATCCTTCATCTAACTTAAAAGTAGTTATAAATCATTGGGATTTATTGTTATTATTAATAAACTTTGCTGTTCTCTAATAGTGTATTTCTTCATCTTGTATCAGTCTGTAGTAAAAAGCTGTCACAGTCCATAAAGTGTCAACGTTCAGTTTCTCGACCACTGAAACTTCCGCCGCCCTTTCCTCACTCTTCACAAACCGACACTGCTCATGCCTCTACATACCCATCTGCTCTCATGGATGTCTGTGTGCAGGTCCATGCGTGTTAGCGTTAGCGCTGGTGGAGAGTTGGCTCGAGCCTCACTCTGCGTAGTGCATGATGGACTCCACATAATTGCCGGGGAAAAGTCCTGTCGTGCCGTTCATCACACCCTCATACCAGCCGTCATCGTTCTTCTTGATAACATAGATGATGGCGCCCTCCTGGAATGTCAATTCATCCTCTTTGTCTTGTGTGTAGTCGTAGATCGCCACCACTGGCATATGGAAAAAACAGGTATTAAACTATAAAATGTGCCAAGGTGCCTAAGATTTCAATGACTTTCCAAAGCAAGTGATTGATTTTATGAGACTATGTCATATCCTTTAATTCATTCAGATTAAACAGGCTGTTTTATATTGTACCTTTAAGACTGATGTATCAAAATGACCAATATTCTGACTGGCTGATTTGTACTGTTCAAAAAGCAGGTCTGGCTGAAACTCTCCTTTGAACATCTGCATTAATGGGTGAGGTTAAACAGTGTGTGTATATGGAGTGTGTTGAGTGTAAAAGCGTCCTTGAGTTTGAGAAAGGCGCTATATAAGTGCAACATTCATTCATAAAACTGCTTAAAAGATATATAAATATTGTTTTTGTGTTGCACTACACAAAAAATGTCTCTATAACTAACTTAATTTAATTAACTGTCTTGATATAACATTTTATTGATGTGGAATCTCTTTACATGTTTAAATCCACATGGCCATTTTGAGAATAGATTGTGCACATGGTTTGTATTGCCTGGGGAGTGAATGGTATGTTTTGAAACTCTATACAATTCATTTTAATTGTCTCAGGTGTTCATAATGTTTTTGGACAATATTCAGTGGTTTGATGAGTATGAAAATGCTCTAAAAACACAGCAAGAGCCCACAACACATCCTCCATTGATTTTCAGTGAGAGACAGGTGGAAAGGGCAAAGTGATGTGGGTGGAACAGCAGGTGGTGCAGCAAACAAGCTTGACACCGAAAAACAACTGAACGTGTCCCAGAGATGAGCAGACGTCCTTTTGTCTTTTGTGGTTGTGTCATAAGAATTATGCTGCCATAAAATAATGAGCCCTTCTTAAGAAGGACAAGAACTCTTCAGGCACAAGCAGTATGTCAACTAGATACTAAAGCAGATTTTCAATCAACTACATTTTTGTGGATACTGATTAATAAAAATAAAAAATAAACCTGAATAGAAAAAGTAAAAAAAAAACAAAAAAAAAACAAAACAAAAAAAAAAACGGTAGAATGTGATGGAAAGTCAGAATATTGCTAAATCATTACTCATTCTTATTGACCGGCACTGTATATACAGCAGTGAACTGCTGTTACAGTTACACCAAAGGTTTTGCACACTACCCTATACTCAATACACAAGTGGCCAGCTTGTATAAAGCAATGGCGATTCTCTTTTTTTAGCTACTGCAATCATGCCATCTGTGGTTTGTGTTTTAAATGTATGTGGTCATTGACTGTAAACACTGTCAGTTTATCTACAGAACTGTAATAACCTTTTAAAAATATACTGAAATATCACATTATTATATTTATTGAACCAAGTATCTAAAGTATCAATACATAAATTTCACAATCAATTCTATACTCTTAACTTTGAAGTACTACTTAAAATTTAGCTGTACTGTCTTGTTACTATATTCTGCAGTACTTCGTTAAATATGATATGAAAAGATGAAATGACTGAAAAGATTTCAGTATGTATTACAGTGATTACATAAAAAACTGTGAAAATGTGTCGGTGTTTTTAGTTTATAGCCAGAGTATCGTTTTGTAATCGAGTACTGTGATAATACACTTGGTATCGGTAACGAAATCAAATTCTGATATTGTGACAACCCTATTTTGTACTATATATTTATACATCATATATAGCTATTATCATGCTGGTGTTTGTATAGGTGTGTTTGTTGGTCCTTTTATTGATTTTCATTTTGAAACTAGTGGGTATGTGGTCTGTCCGTAAATGGACGAGAAGGGCCCCGCAGGGCGACTTGTGAGAGCCTGTGAGAGACTTTTCAGTCATGCAGGACTCCTGTTCTCTGCTAAATGGTCACAGCTTCACTGCAAGAGCCTTGAGAACCAATTACTGCTGAAGTATAATAGTGACATCACTGAGTGATTCTTTGGTGAAATAGTTTGTTTCTGCTTGTTTTGTCACACACACACACACACACACACACACACACACACACACACACACACACACACACGCACACGCACACGCACACACACACACAGAGAGAGAGTTTATGAGAGTTTTATGGGCTGCCTTGTTTTACTTCTGCCTGCAGAGCCTAATGGAAAAGTACAAAGGTTTGGAAATTTGTGTTACTTTTGCTTATTTATTTATTAATTTTTTTATTGAAGTACTTGGATTTACTTGGATTACTTTAATTTAAGCTATTTTGTAATTAATTAATTTAAATGTATTTTATTGAATAGATTAACTCTAATTTGCCTAAAGATGTATTTTTGTCTGTCTGACTGAATGCTTGTGTTAACAAATAAATCAGATGGTACTCAACAGTTACTCAGTACTTGAGTAGTTTTTTCACCAAGTACTTTTTTTACTCTTACTCAAGTAATTATTTTGATGACTACTTTTTACTTTTACTTGAGTCATATTATTCTGAAGTAACAGTACTTTTACTTGAGTACAATTTTTGGCTACTCTACCCACCTCTGGTGACAATGATGAAGAGGGACCGTTATCTCGGTAAGCTAAATTGCTA
>BRDA01012168.1:65840-77074 GCA_036984385.1 Crenuchus spilurus
ATTAGATGTTGGCACCTCCACATCATTGCATTCAGTTTTTATTCACAATTTGTTTAGTGTCCCAACTTTTTTGGAATCCGGTTTGTACATTTATCCCTTTAATATCTGCTCAACCATTTGGTAAAGCACAATTATGTCACGATAAGTTTTTGCACAAGGTGTTGAATCTCTACCAATTGGTAGAGGTATAGTAGGTTAAAAATACAACCACTAGAGGTCACTAGAGATGCACCACCAAAGAAAATGCTTTTTTCTTGGTGAGAATGTTAAAGGGTTATTCTGGATATACCATACCACACCCTTACCATCTATAATGCATGCAAACACACAGACTAGGGCTGGAAGATATGCAGAAATGTAAAGACATAACTTTGTAATAAAAATTGTTATTTATTGTTACATTGCCACCAATGTCACCCTATCTTTGCTATTTTTAGCCTATATGCTTGGAAACGTTATGAGAAAAGCTTTTTCATACAGTCATACAGAGTTTTGCTTCCCATGCGCAGTTATACCTGAAAACAATTCTGAGATCCTGCTGGTGTGTGTTCATTTCATTTCTTTTAGTTACTTTGTGCTTTAGGCACTTCTCTTTTCCTGTAGTTTTGCTCTATTCTGCATGCTGTGAATGATGTTATTAAACGGTTTATCAGCCCAGTAGCTGAGATCACTGGATGTCGTATCTCCTCTGGAAACGTGGCATCAACAGTGATTACAAATTACTTGTCTAATGTCACTCACATAAGCTGTCAAATGCTTCACTTGGCCAACATTTTCACTGTTACTGCTCAACTGTTTCAACACATTACAGACTGTTGCAGGAAAGAAAATGAAATGAAACAAACTGCGTTTTAAAAATTTTTTGGTTACTGATTTTTGGCAAAAGGACGGCTTGGTGGTCAGCACACTTGGCTTTTAGCACTGAGGCCTTGGGTTTGAGTCCCCATCTGAGTGGAATTTCCATGTTCTCCCTGTGTCTGCATGGGTTTCTGCCGGGGTCTCTGGTTGGACATGGAGGTTCAGTGAATTGGTAACTAAAAATTGCCATGTTGTATGTGTATGTCTGCACGTGTGCCCAGTACTGGATTGGTGGAATCCTCGGTTTGGCTAGAATGATGGAATGCCCTGTCCAGTGCCCAATGAAGGGGTAGGATGAACCGCTGCAACCTTATGTCTATCTAGTTCTTTTGTCAGCATCAAATTATTTATCATCCAGCCCTAGTCAACACACCACAAAGTGTTGCTTCTGACAAAAGAAATTCTTCATAGCCACAAGACAAAACTTCATTTCACTGAAGCCTTTGTCTGATCATAGAGGTTCACAGGAGAAGCCAGCAGATGCAAGCTGAACTGTGAGTGTGAGCAAAGAGGCTCTGCAGTATGATGAAGCTCAAAACCACTTACTGGTCTCCTGAACCCGAGCCACGAAGCCCGTCAGAGGGAGCTGGGGAGTGATCTGCAGTATGGAGGGGGGAGGGGGCGCCACTGAGGCTGCAGCACACCACACGCATACAGCAGAGGTACAGAGAGAGAGAGGAGCACAGAGATGTGGAGGCACAGCAGGAGTGTGAAAACCACCAAAGGAACAGAGTGTGTTGGGTAAAGAACCAAAGCAGATGAAGGAAAGGTGTTGGTCAAAAGTAGACGAGAGAAAACAGGGCAGTTAGTTAAGTGTGCAGACTAACATGTATATGAGAAAACAAAAAGTTCAACAATTCAAGCAGCTGTAATTCAGACAGTGAACAAAATTAGTGCAAAGAGCCTACAGAATAAATCTACAGCACTACAGCTACATTGTAAAGTTAACTTCCATTCATACACCTCAATAAAGTTGATAGTAACTTATGCAAAGAGATTAAAAAACAGTTTGGCAGAAAAAAGTCATCCCCTCAAAATCAAATAGGGTTAACAAGTGATGGAAGCTTGTTGAAGAAACTGTAAACAGTGGAACATTGGTTATTGTACAGTTTGGTTATTGGCGACTTTTTTTCAGGGAAATTTTGTCCCAGTTATTGTTCATCCGCCTGTTTTTTGTTAAACAGCTTTGTTGCCGCTAATTTAATGAAAACAAAGTGTCCACACATGTTCATTCTTGCTTTGTTTCTCGTTGTTTCTCTGGCTTTGTTTCTCGTTGAAAACACTCAAAACTAAAACATGTCAGACTAAAGTGATGGTGCGCAGTGCTACTGCTTGAAAACGGGTGCGAAAATAAATGGAGAACAGGTGTACAAAACAAAGGCTCGCATTTGCATTTAAAATCATATCGCTGCTTGCCCTGCTGCTGGCTGCTCTGTCTGCGTCCACTGCACCACGCTGCACTGTTGGACCGCCTTAACAGCTGAGGAAGCATTCGCTGCTCTCTCGATATTCGGTCAAATTAAGGTATCCCAGTAAGCAGCATTTAAGTACATTAAGTACAGCATGAAGTACAGTAAGAATTGAGACAGACTTCTTCTCAGGGGCGCATTTTGTGACGTAAAATGCTGTCTATATAGAGAGCTCACTGGGTATTGAGACAGACCCATTGTCTATTTGAGATTACTTTACAACTCCATGGCATATTGTGGTTTAAGTTAATTGCCTGCTTTATTTGTTGTGTGAGAAACAAGAAATCACCAGACTGTGCTGGACTCCAAAACTAAAAAAGCTAACTTCAGAAACCACGTTTATGTTGGCTGATCAACCATGTTTGAATTATGGTGAAAATGTTCACCAGTTTTTTTTTCCCAAACTGTTTTTTAATCTTTGAAATTGAAGTAGAAGACAGATAGGAGTTGCCATAGCTCAGATGAGAATGAGTGACAGTTTTAGAGGGCAGTGGTCTTCAACCTAACAGGCATCACACAATCATGTGCCAACAGAAGGACACAGCAGTGAACACATATTGGCGTGAACCTGTTTACTGACTGATGAACTCATAAGAAGTCTGGAAACCATCTGAATGAAGCAGATCATCAGTGGTTACCTTGGCCCTGGTTGTAGTAAGGGCCTCCGTTCTGCTGGCTAGGAGGCATGGTGGGCTGGCCAGTGACAGAGGGTGGCCGCCGGTAAGGCAGAGACCCTCCAACAGGTGGAGTTATCTGTCTGGGCACGGGTCTATTCATGCTGTAGAACTGAGGGGTGATGCCTGTAAAAGCAACATAGAAAAAAAAACATAAGCAGTGCTACTGTTAAACTCCAAAGGCAATCAACCAATCTTAATTTTATAACAATCAGATAATCCGTTTAAGAAAAACAGAAGTTTTTCAGTTTTCTAAATACTTGGAAAAGCACAGAGGGAAACAGCAATTGATGCATTTGACCTCTAATGACAGTAAAATGTTGAATTCTATACTTGAATTCTATTCCAGTAACAGTAAATGCACACATTAACATCATTATGTCTGATAACAGTTCTCAGAATTTCCAGCAATTTTGAAGACCTTACCATTTCCACAGTCCTTAAAGAGAGAAATAAAAGCAGTGTATTGAGAGGAAATGTACTGTAGCTGCCTGTATGAGTGAGTGAATGGAGTATCAACGTGAACAAGTCCCTACCCATGCATCCTTGCTTCTCTACTGAACATATTACATGCAACACAAACATGCAACAAAGTGAGGTGAGCTTCTCATCAGAAATCATATGCAAATGTTGATGAAACAGACACACAAGAGCTTTCACATAGTTTTAAATACATAATAAATTGGGTAATTTTGAACTTGACTCAATTTATACCTTAGTATTAAACACACTATTTTTGTTACAGTGTTTTAGTTGTGCTTCTTGTAAATGAATGGGCAGGATTAGGACAAAGCTAATTTGTGTACACATTAATGTGTTAGTTTTCATAAAGTCACAAAAGCAATGAATTGAATTAACTGCAGGGAAGCTGCTTTTATACTCCAGTTTTCATATATATGTACTGTATGGACTTGAACAGTGAATGCTTAACCGTCTGACTAACAAACGTCAACAAGCAAACAGTTTTATTAAAAAACGCAAGTGGAAGTCATTTCCCCATGACACAGGCCCTTTAAATGTAGTGAATCTGTGGCAGAGTGCACCTGAACAAACATGAGCAATAATAAGTCCTGAGCTCGAGTGAAACTGCGCTATAAACTCCACAGCTTCAGATCGATGACTGATAATCAACTCTGAGTAATGCCAGCTTTACAAACCCTGTGTGTAAAATATCTACAGGGGTTGTGAGAAAGAGGATGGCAATTGTGGCTCACGCTGGGCGGTCAGGGTGGAACATAAACAGAGATTAACACAACATGGGAGGTCATGACTAATTGGATACTTTCACACTGAGCTCAGTGGGCTGATATATTGGATTTGGTGGACAGTTTTCTGACAGAGCAACGTATCACTACACTGCAATTCATTTCATTCAGATATTTATTCAATCATGATACCTTCATCATAAAGCTGCTGATTTAAGAGCATCATTTTTTGGGATATTAGTGAATGTTATTTGAACATCATAATCTTCAGTGAAGGACAATTTCCAAATAGTTTTAGAAACAATTTATCAACAAAATTTACTCGTTGGTGTTTATACAACTATCTCCGTAGTTGTTTAATAGTTGCTTGTTTACAGCACTGCCATATACTGCAACAAAGAAACAGCAGATCTACATCATGATATGCATCATATTGGCAGGTTCTTGCCGATATACAGGTGCTGGTCAAAACATTAGAATATCATGAAAAAGTTGATTTATTTCAGTTGATTCAGGACTTGGCACCTGCACACAGTGCCAAAGCTACCAGTACCTGGTTTAAGGACCATGGTATCCCTGTTCTTAATTGGTCAGCAAATTTGCCTGACCATAACCCCATAGACAGTCTATGAGGTATTGTGAAGAGGAAGATGTGATACGCCAGACTAGAGCTGGGCGATATGGCCAAAAATTTTATCACGATAAATTTTTCTATATTGATTAATCTCCACAATTACCACGACAAACCTGCCAACCTTGGAAATATTTTTTGAGTAGCAACTTCCTGCAGTGGCGTGGTGCAGCACAACATGCCATGGCACAGCGCGGCAGGAGGTAAGGCACATTTGCTGATCAGTATTGACTGAGTTCACATGTTCACTTGTCACAAATTATTACTAAGCACATAGTTCCCACTCACCACCACATCTAGTTATTCAACATACAAGTCAACTATTAAGAAAACAATCATTGACCTCAAAATCATGTGTGAGTTCATGGTAACATTGACTGGGAAGGTGGACTACCTGGAGAGACAGTCTAGATGGAATAATGCCATAGATGGTATTAAAAATTCCTTTAATGAAGACAATTAATTTCACAGTTTTCTGTGCTTTGAAAGACTTTTTGATACATGTTCCAGTATATTCACCAAGACATTTGGCTTAATTTAACTTAACCTTGGCATAAGGTAAGATAAAATATATCCCTTAAACAACTTAAACTTCATTTACTACTTACCTGTCCTTTTGACATGTATCATCCATCCATCCATCCATCCATCCATTATCAACCGCTTATCCGGGGCCGGGTCGCGGAGGTAGCAGTCTAAGCAGGGAAACCCAAACCTCCCTCTCCCCAGACACTTCAGCCAGCTCCTCGGGTGGAACACCGAGACGTTCCCAGGCCAGTCGAGAGACATAGTCTCTCCAACGTGTCCTGGGTCTTCCCCGGGGCCTCCTCCCAGGGGGACATGCCTGGAACACCTCCCTAGGGAGGCGTCCAGGGGGCATCCGAAACAGATGCCCGAGCCACCTCAGCTGGCTCCTCTTGATGTGGAGGAACAGCGGTTCTACTCCGAGCTCCTCCCGAGTGACCGAGCTTCTCACCCTATCTCTAAGGGAGCGCCCAGCCACTCTGCGACATGTATCATTATTCTCTATAAATAACTGAAAAACCAAAGGGTTTCTGTGTCTTTTGAACAGACATTAGATATTATAAATAACTGAAAACTGCTATGTCCCTTGGACAGATTTCAAACAACATTAAATAACTGAAAATCTCAAAAGGCATGTTATTTTTCTCACCAAAACATTGTGAGGTTCTTTTAAGCAAATATATTTGACTCAGAATGAGATGCCAGTTTAAGTCATTCATCACTCCCAGTAGCTGTGGCATTTCTTCTTGATAGTTTTGCCTCATAGCCTGCTGACTTGGCCTTTCTGAGGAGAGCATCACTGAAGTTTTCCATGTGACAAACAGTCCCCTTTGCAGCTAAGCTCACCTTTCTTGCCACCAAAGTACTTACAACATCAGTGCCCATGCTAGCTCTATACTGGGCCTTGTTTTTGGCAACAAGACTAAAAATCCTCTCACAATCAGCATTGTTATGGAAAATTACCAATATTCCAAGCATGACTGTGGAAAGGTTGTAGAAAACTGGCTGGAATCCAATCTTCAACTGGCCAATGTCTCTCCAGGCCTCATCAATGCGCTTCCCTAACCCTAAAACTAACTTCCAATTAGACTACGCTTTTCTGGAATTAAAAGTAAAAATTTAAGACTTTAATAAATTTAATTTAAGACCTTGGATGGATATCGGGCCATTTTAAAGACTTTTTAAGGCCTTAAATTTAAAGTTTTGAATTTTAGACTTTTAAGAACCCACGGGAACCCTGTTTTTACCCTCCATATGGCATCAACAGTCTGCAAAACACACACACAAAAACCCTAAATCCTGTTTTTCATAAATTTTGACAGTATTCTCAAATATACTCTCAAATATGTATTCTCAAATATGCTCTTCACTACACTTTGAACTACACTACACATTAAAAGTGAATATTTCAGAATACCTGTATACTGTATTAATGTTATGTAATATGTTAATATATTATAATAAATGTTATGTTTAAAAAACGATAACCATAACTTTGTTATTTTTATATTCACAGAAACATAGACTATGTTGCACCGTAAAAACAACATGGTCTATATATTGTGGTGGAAAGCACTGTCATTTATAAAAAGCATCTACAGCATATACAGGTACACATACTGGCTTAATTTCAAAATTGAATGGCCTATGTATAGAAATGAAAGGATATCTAAGTTAGTAATATTATTACCTGTAGCTCCCTTGATGGCTAACATCAAAATCATAAATGCACACTGTGCAAAATGCATGATTAGGCAGTTAAGAGGGGTGTGGCCATTGATCCTGATACTTCTGAGGGGCATAAACTCGCTTCTTTTTAGATTTGCTTCCCCCTCTTTCTTTGTCAGTATCCTCTTCTGATGTCATGTGTATTATTAACTGCAACGCACACAAATACGCAAACACACATCATAGTCACCATCCTTATCATATTCATGTTTTTATTATTAGGCTACCACACGCACTTGCGAGAAAACACTTTGTCCGATGCTCGTGAGGCTCTCTGCACGTGTAGTTTGGAAGGTCATAATGCACAGTAGCCTAGTCGGCCTATTAGACTGGATGAAAACATAATTAGACTACCTTATTTTTATTTTTTCACTTTAAGCTATTTACTTGATATAGGTCTGGGTAAAGTATCAAAAAAGCTGGAACAAATATTCTGATATGGCGGAACAATGAGTTTGCGTGATCACGTTATGCCGGTTGGCCTTGCTTTATTTTTTTAGAAATTGGCAGACTTAATAAAATGGAAGCAATTCACAATTCCCATACACTACCAATTACCTTTCAAACAGTATTTAGCACTGTCCTTCCAGTAAAACCAGTCAAAGTATGAAGATGAACCCAGAGGGATGAAAACCAACTTCATTAGTTTCGTTTTACCGGCTCCCCGGCTCCGCTTGTAGTCTTTATGAAGAGTTATGAAGGAATTACTGAAATAAATCAACTTTTTCATGATATTCTAATTTTATGACCAGCACCTGTACATTCCAGATATTATATAACAACAATTTAAAAACATGCACAGAAAGACTGTAATATACAATGATGAGTGACCGAAAGCTGTCCTAGTTCAGTTTAGTGGTCAATGGCTGCTTGGAATTAACAGCCTTTTTTTGCAGTATTATTATTGTTATTAATATTTATTTTAATTTCACTTCTAGAGAAGGATGGGTTCTTCTTCCACACCTTAAATCCTTTAGGGGTATTTTCCTGCCATTGTGGCTCTAAATTAGTCTTAGACAGATGTCTGGAAAGCTGCTTTCTGAATTAAATATCATTGTTGTACCACATTTGTTTTCAAGCACATGGAGGATGAGATGAGAAGAGGAAGGCTTTGATGGTAGTTCACATCAGACCATGGATGGAAGGCACATCAAGAGAGCTGCATGTTGCTCCACAAGCAGGCAGGGATGGAGGATAATGGAACAACGTGAGAGAATGGGTGGGGTTGTGGTGGGCAAGGAGGGGCACACTCACCTGGCGCAGGGGTGTTGGAGGAGGAGGTAGCAGCAGCTGCAGCAGCATTGAGGGTTTGAGGGGATGAAGGGGGGTCCACTGGGGACAGGGTTGCCTCAGCAGTGGTGGGGACAGTGAGGGAAGGCTCAGGGGTTGCAGTGGGGTTGGTTAAAGACTGGGTGGGGGCAGAATTAGAGCATGTGACAGAAGGCTGGGTGCAGTTAGGAGGGGCAGAAGGGCTGCTGGTGACGCCAGCTGCAGAGGCTTTGGAGTTGCGATAAGAAAAAAGGGACGAAAGGAGACATGAGGTAACCAAAAGATAAAGAAGTTTTGTCTTTTGTGTTTTGGTTATAGGGAGATTGTGAAGGATGTAGACTGCTTGTCATGTACAACACTGTTAAGTATTGCCTTTTGATGGGATTTCTCTTGACTCTAAATGCTGTTCAAACTCAACAGACCCAGACTACTTACATACAGGATAAAGCAAAATACAAGAACTTGCACTAGTAAGTATTGTGTAGTCGCAGAAAGATTAGTCTGGTGTACAGAAAATTGTGAAATTTGCAGATAAGCTGAATGCTGAATTTAGATCTACATTAAAAACATCCACAGTTATTAATTAGACACAAAAGAGTTTGCTTGCAAAACCAGAAATCCTCCAAAAAGATAACTTTACAGGAGAAGGAAAAACTGATTTATTTATAATACAAGTCAATGGGAACAAATGTTTTTCTAAATCATTTTAGTCCATTTCTTTTGGTCTGATCATCATGAAATTTACATACATTGTAAAGACCAACAGGCATTTTTAAATTATGTCAGAAACAGAAAATTGACTAAATGTATTTGATATCTGAGTACATCCACCGTTCTGGGACATGGAACTTCAAAAATTTAACTTGTCACAAAATGTGTGAACATGTCCAAGTAAGCTAAATTACACACTCTCAAATCAGATCTCTTGTTTTACTTTTTTTTTTTTGAAAATTGGCCAAGAATCAAGTCTTTGCTTTAGATTCTGTTAGTTACTTGGTTTCCATTGTGCATAAAGTTGCTGGTTTATTAAAAACATTACAGTTTTATCATTATGGCACAAACCTCTGTATGACACAAGTCTACTTTGGGCATAGACCTCATTCCTGACAGTCCTGACAGTCCTACAATATTTGATCTGTGTCTGTTAAATGGAAACCATAACCTATGCCATCTAAAAAGATACCCAATTCAACAAGAAATATATAAAAAGATTTAGAAAACAAAAACCCTTCTAACAAGACAGAAGATAAAATGTGTTCATTTAATGCAATTTATACCATCAATCATATCCTCTAAACAGAATCTATAATAAATTGCTTAAGTTAAGAATTAATTCCCAGTACTGTGGATATGCTCATCTGTTTTTGCAAATATCCCCAATTCCAAAACAATTGCATTAATTCACCAATACACATATTATTTCAAAACAACTGTAATAATTTGGGCAAAGTTTATAGACTGTTGCCATTTAGATTAGCTAATAAAATAGGATTTTTCTTTCAACTGTCAGTTTCAGTCTGTACAACCTAGTACACATTTTTGGACGGCTAGCTGGATCTACTTGGTTCATATTTCAAACCTTTTAATATTACAGATGGCGCGTGTCGTTGTTGTTGAGTGGCCACTATTAAGTTTCCTCTGATGTTGTGTTACACCGCAAGCATTAAAATGATCTATGTAGAGTACATTTAAGTAACAGTGAAGTAGTCTTGAGGGCATTCAGGCAGCATTTGTTCTGTGCTATAGGATGAAGAAGAGAATGATGATGAAAAGATGACAGCACTGTTACCTGGGAATGCACTAGGTGGTGAGGGCGTTGGCACAGCGATAGGCACACCCACACTGCCACTCCCGCTGTTCTCTCGACTGCTGCTGCGGCTGCTGGGGTGGCTTCCTCCGCTGCTGCCACTGTATAAGACACACTACAGATTACACACAAAAACACAGCATACAGACAACACACTTCCATTCCACAGGATTCAGGGATAAATATACATACATGCAGACACAAATACACAGTTCCTGGATAAGGCTGAGAACAGATCTTACAAGACATTGGACACAACACAAACTCTTTCCAAACACCACCATTCTGCACTGATTTAATCTCTTTGGCACAGAGAGCATAAGAAAGAGTCAGTGTACAGAGATGAACTGAGAAGCAGCAGATTCAAACATACAGTTGACTGTCAGACTGGTCTCATAATGTCAGGTTTTTGTCATGTCTATTCCTCAGTATGTTATCATTATCTGTTTTGAGACAATGATAAAGTAATTAATGATACAGTACTGCTGCTCCAGATACTCAGTCTTCTATGCTATACAGGTGATGGAGGACAGTGTCACTGTTTTTAGTTCAGTTTTAGTGTCTCCCACAAGTTGTTAACAGTAAGCATAAAGGCTTTAGTACAGCTGTTTACTCTGCAACTGACATTTAGTATATATCAGAATCAGAAATCAGAAATACTTTATTGATCCCAGAGGGAAATTACAGATTTATTTTATAAATATTTTATATATAAATATTTTGTTCAAGGCACCATGGAATATTGTGGATACACTAGAATAGGAGATATTAGCCCACAAACAACCTCGGTAAACACTATTAAACACTAAAACAGGAGATATTAGTACATAAACAACCTCAATAAACACTATTAATCACTAGAATAGGAGATATTAGTCCATAAACAACCTGAATAAACACTATTAATCACTAGAATATTATATATTAGTCCATAAACAACATCAGTAAACACTATTAATCACTAGAACAGAACATATTAGTCCATAAACAACCTCAATAAACACTATTAATCAGTAGAATAGGAGATATTAGTCCATAAACAACATCAATAAACACTATTAATCACTA